>JANHFP010000860.1:7082-20752 GCA_032468135.1 Calamaria suluensis | reverse complement strand
ATCATCATCATCATCATCATCATCATCATCATCATCATCATCATCATCATCATCATCATCATCATCAGAAATACATATTCCCTGTTAGTCTAAAGAGAAAGTATTAACACCATTATATAGATACTATTTGCCATTCAGAAGTCACAGATCCAGTTTTATTTTTGAGATGATTAGCAACAGCAACATCACTTAGACTTAAATACTGCTTCACCATGCTTTACAGCCCTCTCTAAGCAGTTTACAGAACCAGCATATTGTCCCCAACAATCTGGGTCCTCATTTAATTGAGCTCGGAAGGATGGAAAGCACCTTGAGCTGGTCAGGATCAAACTGCCAAACTGCTGGTATCCGGCAGCCAGCAGGTAGTAGAATTAGCCTGCAGTACTGCATTCTAGCCACTGCGCCACCATGGCTCTTGAAAATATTGAAATGTGGCTCTTAGTAATCCATGTTCTATATAGATACATCTCAGAAGACTTAGCTGGATCTTATGGCATGGGGTTTAATGACATGCAATGTTATATCTTTGTAAAACCTTTTGGATCCTTTTCCAATCCCAGTTCAGAGTCTGATGACCAAACAGAGCAATACTTGTGCTCCTTATTTATATTATTTGCTTCCATTTCTTTTTCCTTAGACACCAATTTAGTCTTTGAAGAGCAAAAACATCTTTGATCATGCATGAGTACACAACACCTTATTTTCAGTAAATATACAAGGGACACTGATAATATTGTACGACACTTTGAAATGAACTCAAACAATTCACATTTTCAAGGTTACTATGCTAAGTAGAAAATATTTGTCCTTTGGATTTTTCTCAGCTGAGAAACTGGGTTTGCATGTATTGTAGAAGATACATTATAAAAATCCCAAAGTTTTAAAGTATTACAAATATCAGTGATCAGACTTAATATCTGTGAAAGTGAAAGAGATTGTTTATATCTACAGGTAATCCCAATTTATGAGCATTTGCTTAATGACAGGTTGTTTTACAACAGCACTGAGAAAAATGATTTATGACCAGTTCTCATACTTATGACAATCACACCATTCCTGCAATCATTTGGGTGCCTAGCAATTGGCTCACCACCACCACCACCACCACCACCACCACAACAACAACAATAATAATAATAATAATAATAATAACTTTATTGTCATTGTGTGTGTACAGTATATACACATACAATAAAAATACTTAATACCCAAAGACCAGGTCCAACACAAATAACAATCCCCAAACACCCCCCCACCACAAATTCCCCACCCTAAACCACACAAACATCCACACAACAGATCAAGTAATGCTGCCCAACAACTCACTGATAGTGGCCCTTTAGTTCATTGTTGAGTGCCATTATAGCTCTAGGATAAAAAAACTATTCAGAAAGAGTGCAGTCTGAGTTTTAATCGTTCTGTATCTTCTGCCAGAAGGCAACAGTCCAAAAAGATTGTAAGCAGGATGGGAAGAACCTCTGAGAATGTTATGCAACTTCCTCAAACAGCAAGATTCAAATATGTCATTTTTGATGGATGCATAATCCTGGACTTACGTAAACACAATTTGGAGGGCTTCCGACAAGAAAAGTGTGGAAGATGGCTTAACAATCACAGTTTGATGTCTATAGAGATTCTCAGTCATCCAGGTCATTATTGTCCCAAAAGTGCTTTTTCGAAAGGCAACTGGACTTTCTGGTTTTTCTTTGAAGATGTTTCAATTTTCATCCAAGATGCTTCTTCAGTTTTGACTGAATGGTGGAGGATGAAAGGACTTATATTCCTTGTAGTTAGCACTCTTTTTGAGAGTTGTTGAGGCTGCTTGGAGGTTTATCTGTGCCCTCAGGGGCACCTGACAGTGCAAATGTATGTGAAACCTTTTGGGAACTGTTGAAAAGACTGCATTGTGGTGTCATATCCCTCCCTCTTTATGTAGGCTGTTCAAGTTTAGACTCAAAGAGAGAGAGTGCCTGCAAGAAATATAAATCTTTCCATTCTCCACCATTCCATCAGAACTGAAGAAGCTTCCCGGACAAGAAGTGAAAAGCCTTCAAAGAAAAAAAATCAAGAAAATCCATAGTTGCCTGTTGAAAAAAAACATTTTTTGGACAATCACAAATTGATGACTTGATTAATCACATTTTTGTACTACTTATCTCACATAAGTGACTCTGGACATAATGACCCAGGCAAAATGGTCAAAAATTTGGGTGTGACTCATTTAACAACCCCATTGCTTAGAAATAGAAGTTCTGGTTCCATTTGTGGACATAAGTCAAAGACCACCTGTAATGAGAATGTTTGAAGTTTTGTTGGCGTTGGTTGAAAGAATTGGTGTCAGTGCTCAGGATGGTATCCAACAGATCTGTTATTTCTTCTAAGAAATGAACCAAATATCTCTCCATTATTAAGAATGACATCTGCCTTGATCCAAAAATGACAAAAAAAATTATGCTTTTAAATTAATAAACACTGCATTATAAGAGTAACTGAAAGCTTCATAAAATATGGATTTATGACATTGTTTATAAATGATTGATGTAGAGGGCTATCCCAAGTTTTACTCCTGTTACGGCAATATATTTTTTAATACAAAAATAAAAAAATGTCATATAATACTACTGAATCAGTTACATTAGTAGAACAGTGCAATTTTCTAAACAGCCATGTCAGTAGTTCAAAGTTATTAAAAATGGATTAGAAAAGTGGCCTATTAGAAATGGAATGTACAAGCTCTTTTTGATACAGTTTTCTTGTGTTGTCATTTGAGGTCTGCAGCTCTCCTTCCAGAAGATAAATCCTTATAGTGTGTATGATACCTCACACCATTGATTCTAGACAAAAAAAAGCTTGTGTGTGTTTGTGTCTGTTTCTGTGTCTCTCTCTCTGTGTTTTATTTTGACTAGCAATATGACAATATGATGTACTTCTGCAGTCAATCAACTTATAATTACATATTCCGTGCAGGTCCCACACATACTGTAGCAAATATTTTCTGTGGATATCTTAGATTTCCACCGCAGCTTTACAATGTTGCTTCTTAATTTTCTTCTGCTTGCATTTAAACAAAGCATTTAGGAATACATTAAAGATTAAACTATTCAGGATACCTTTGTTGCTATGATCTTGTCTTTCAAGTGCAAATATATTTAGCAGCCTTGCCAACACTAAGGTGGCCTACTGTGCTGGGATTAACATGGTTTAAAAAGGCAATGCAATTAAGAAAGAAGAAGGCTTCTGCTACCCTTAAACCACTAATTCAAGCTCTATACAACCTGATCAGAGGGTTATGCTGCTGCAGAATGGGCTAGTTTTGAATTACCGAGGGCAACGATAATGCAAACGCAATGGCATTGTTTCTACCTCCTTTGGCTAATACGTTTACTTCAAAGGAAATGGCCCTTTGCTAATTAGCACTGAAAGTTAATCTAGTTCAATTTGGTTGGGATGTAGAGTAAAAATATTATTTTAAAGAAAAATTTGACAGGTTAACTTTGAATGCCTTTCCATTATAAGTCCCTCCACCAAAGTAATTCACTTTCTGTTGCATTATTTACAAGTCAGTTTCATAAGGGAAAGCTTCAAAACCCCTTCAGGCAATAATAATACGTTCCTGACTGCTATCGACACAATTTGTTCTGGTTAATTGCTTGTCTATTCCCATCGGGTAAAAGCATCACTTAAATGCAGGGTAAGTGCCTACTGATACATTTCAAGGATTGTAGCAAAAAATGAAGACAATGTGTAGATGTTGTTAAGGGCCTCCTTCCAACAGCTGTCTCCTCCATGGAGCCAAAGTTGGAAGAAAGAGGAATAGCAAGAAAGCAGATGCAAGGGATATGCAAATTAGTCTCTCTCTAATCCATTTGTTTTGGACATTTTTATCACCTCCATGTCATCAAATTTCTTCATTATTGCGAGATTAAAGGAAAAGATAATAGCATATGTGTATGTGTATAGACTTATTTCCCTAATATAAATCTAGCACATATCAACACATAATGTCAGCTGCAAGAAAGCAGGCTCTGGGATAGAATTCAAAACCTGTTTTCCCCAAAATATTATCCCCTGATAATAATCTCAATCGGGCTTTTGAGTGCATGGCAATAAGGACAAGTGCTTATTTCAGGGTTCAAAAAAAGAGAGATAAGACATTAATTTTCAGAGAAACACAGTATAAGTTTATTTTGTATTACCTATACAGAAGAATGTGATCTACTAATGATGAAGGCAAATCAATGCTAAAAGAAGAGCCATTGGAATTCATGGGTTGTGGTGGATTTAGATCTCTTGTGGAAGCATAGTGACTCCAAACTGATGACACATTTGACTGCCATCAGATTCAACTTGGCCATCGCCTCCATGTACACATATTCATTCCACTGTGTCAGTATTCTGGGAAATGCACTATTAATTACATATAACAAGTACATGCACAAAGTTTTCATATATATGTTACAAATTCAAAATAATAGTGCAGGTAATCCTCAGTTTATGACCAGTCACTTAGTGACCAAGGGTACACTGGACTCCAAAAAAAGCTACTTATAACCAAGATTCAAAGTTCTGACATCCACCCTTCCTGGCAATCACATACTGCATTTTTAACACTCAACAACCAGACTACATGTATGGCCATTTGCAGTACTCCATCGTCACATATCTGCAATTTGTGACGTTTCTGCTGGAAAGGGCCATTTGTTTCCAAACTTTATCATCAAACACCTGCAAAAGGGAACACTTGTTTTTGGCAAAACAATAGCAAGGTATCCTTCCTGAATATCTCCAGCAGGAGAGTTAACAATGGCAAATTAGAAATGCAAATCTTTTGAGAAACAATCCATACTAAGTGTTCCATTACCAAAGTAACAATGCAATCTCCCACAAGAGGAGTTGTGTAAGAACATTATTCTGATGAGAACAAATGTACTGTAGCAATCTAAAACACCAGAAAAAGGAAACTGATCATTTATACAACATCTTCCAATGAAAAGGGTACTCCACAACTTATCAAAATTGCCAGACACTCAGCCCACTATAGCACAATGAACACAAACTATGAAAGGTTCCAAAAGAAGGAACTCTATTATTTCTTCCTTCCCAATTGGATTTAGCTTTCTTCCAAGTCATGTGGAAGCTGCATATCATTATCCCCATGTTTATGTGCACACACACAAACACATATAGGAGCATACCAGATGACAATACATTGCTTTAATATCTATAAAAGAAAGAAGGAATCTATATACATACAAACAAACACACCCTCAAGATGAAAGAGTGGAAGAAGGTGGCATGATCACAAATAGTCTTGCCTCAAAACCCACAAGTTGCCATCTTAACACATCTCAACCCATCAACCCAAGTTGCCAATCAACACACCAGATGAAAAGATACAGTATGACTATCTACATAAGAAAGAAGAATTAGTACTATTATTTTAAAATTATTTTTCACTTCCCCATTTTTGTATCAAAGGTCAAAATGTATGCAGAGAGGATGCAAAAATTAAAGAATTTGTGTTAAATATCAATATCCAAACTCCACTGGAAGAAATAGGACCATTCTCTCCTTTATGCATTATTATTTTTGAGAGAAAGAAATAACTTTGAAGTGTATGTACAAACATTTCTCAAAAGGTAGGGAGGAGAGAATGGTCACAGGCTTCTGTGATTAAATCAGAAAAAGACCAGATGACATAAAATATTCTCGTACTTACCCAAAATGTCTTCTCCAATACTCCATCTTTCACATTGTTGTCATCAGCCATTCAGTTGTTCTGACTCTTGGCTACTCTCCATGCCCCTCTGTTTTCCACTACCTCCTTAAGGTCTGCTACGGTGATCCTGGTATCATCCTTTATAGCTGGGGTGTCAAACTGGTGACCAGTGAGCCAGATGTGTTATGCACAGGCCAGCTCCACGAAGGGAAAAACATCACAAACCATCAAGTGACGGCAATGTGATGCCACAGGTTTGACAGTTTATAGTGTCCAGTTAAGGGGTACTAGGTTGGCCCTTCTCCTTTTTCCACTGATCCTTCTCACCATGTTTGACTTTTTGAGTGAATCAGTTTGCATGGTCTGACCTTTGTTTGGCAATCTTGGCTTCAAGTGATATTTTTGGTGAAGTTCATTTAGGACTTGTTATTTTTGCAGTCCAGGGGATGCATAATACTCATATTTAGCACCACTGTCCAAAGTATTGTACCCATCTCTTATCTGCTGTTTTTATAGTTCATGTTTGGCAACCATAAGTAGCAATTGGAAAAATTATTGCAGTAATAAATCTGCATTTGGTTCGGAGGCTGATATCTTTACTCTTTCATATGTTATTCATGTTGCACATTGCAATTCTTCCAAGTACTGTGCACCTTCTGATCTCAGGGCTGCAGTCAGCATATTGACCAGTTTTAGAGCCCAGGAAGATGAGATTTTGATGGTCTCCTTCACAATCTGCACTTTGACCCACTCTGGGTCAAAGTGTACTCTGCAGCTGTCATCTTTGTTTTCTTGATGAAGTATTCACTTTCACTTTCACTGATGAAGTATTTCACTTTTTCACTTTCATCTTTAACTCTCAGGATTGGCCCCTCCAGATTCTCCTTGCTTTCCACAAGCAATGGTGGCATCATCTGCATATCAGAGGTTTTTTATATTACTACCACTGTTTTTAATCCCACTGGCAGTTTCCTCAAAATGTGCATTTCTCATAACCATTTCTAGTAGAGTGCAAGTGCCTTTTCCAATTCTGCATCATTTTGTGTCTCCACATTCCGTTCTTACAGTGACTGTCTGATCAGAGTACAATAATTGAAAGAGTGGAATGTGGTGGGGTGATATTCCCAGTTCTTTGAGGCAGTTCCAGAGCTTGTCATGGTCAACCTAGTCAAAGGCTTTTGTGTAATCAATGAAGCACATAAAGGTCTTTTATTCTTTGCTTTTCCATCATCAGTAGATTGGCGATATGACCATCTTGCATACTGTTTTCAATTCATGATGTTTCTGACATTTTTCTCCAAGATTGCAAAATGTTTCAGGTAAGAGCAGAAAAGGGATGGTAGCAGAAAGAACTAAAAGGTCAATGCAGATATTCATCCCTCTAAACCAGAGCTTGTTTCAAGGCAGATATAATAAGAAGGGCACTCCTTTACAAGATGTGCAAGAATGGAGTGGCATTCAAAGACAATTGTGTCTTGATTATTATTATTATTATTACAAGTGGATGCATATGCTTGCCATTTTGCTACTATTACAGTGGTTATTTTGAAATCCTTAATTATCCCTTGAAAGGAGCTGCTGAATGAGGAACATAACCCTTATCTGTTTCCAAAGTATTCTTCTTTTCTAACTGAACTGTTTATTTCCTTTTTCAGTCAAGCCTAAGAAGAATGGAGGCATTCTGAGCAAATCCTACTTTAAGTTTATTGGACTTAACAAAAGCATGTAGGATATGAAGTGCTTGGGACAAGAACTTCCTCTTTTCAAGGTCTTCTTTGTAATGGATGAAATAAAACTTGAGATGGTTTGTTAATGTTGGACCCATCTGCTTTTCAGTTTGGTAGGATAACTCCAGTGTGATCCTGGAGAATGAAAAAAGGACTTAATTTAACATCCATCCAAACAAACAAGACCACTCTCTGTTCCTTTCTTTTTATTTTTCAAGGGTTGTGTAAAGTGTACACATAAAGAATGATTTTGTATTACTATCTATAGTGGTTGAGAAGAACCAGAGAAGGAAAATTCAGCTTCACTGAACAGATTCTCAGTTTGGAAATATAAAAAAAGGTATTGAGACTCTAGAAAGAGTGAAGAGAAGAGCAACAAAATGTTTAGGGGACTATATAAAGCATGTAAAGAACAGTTGCAAGAATTGGGTATGTCTAGCTTAATGAACAGAAGGACTGGGGTGTCATGATAACGGTAGTGGTGGGTTGCTACTGGTTCACCCCAGTTTGAGCAAACTGGTAGCAGTGGCAGTGGGAGGCTCCGCCCACTTGCCCAAATGTCAACAAATATGCTCTGCACATGTACAGAAGTGGCATGCACATGAGCAAAGCAAGCACATGCACGTGAGTGAACTGGTAGCATAGGTAAGTGAAACCTACTGGTAGCATAGGTAAGTGAAACCTACCACTGGATAACAGGTGCTGCCCCAAATTATGCTAGTTATTACTTATTTGGGTTTAAGGGTTTTTTCTTATTGAATGAGTTTCCCTTGGTGCACCACCACCACCACCCTGCCCAAAACACAGAATACATCTCAAGTTATGAGAATGTTTGTCTCCTGCAATGCAGATAAGTCTTGGACTTTATAGGTTTATCCCTATAGTTTAAATATTATATTTTTTCCCTTCCCATTTTCTAAGTTAACAGATTATTGGCTGTTCCCTTGATTATCTTGATATACTTGATTTTATGGCCTTGATGCACCTAATCTTAATAGCCTTGATACACCTGAACTTGTTGCACTGATTTTAGTGAATTTTGAAGCACCTGACCTTAAGGGTCTTGCTATACCTGACCTTTGTTAGCTTTGTAGATTTGCTCTAGCTTTTGATACTACAGGTTCCTGCCTCACCAGCTTGATTCCTTACACATTTGTTATACACTGGTAATTTGCATGCAAATTGCAAAACCTTAGCACAGCCAGGAAGGAAAGAATAAATATTCTGCAAGAGACTTGGAGAATATGGAATTAATTCAGTGCCAAACGGCTGCAGAAGAATAGAATTTGGTAGAAGAACAGATCTTTCCCTTTTTCTTTTCTGAATGTATTCTGCTGGATTAAGATATCCCATGGAGTGAATCAGAGATACACGGAAGAAGTAGAAGCCGGCTTACATTATCTTTTAAGCAGCTTTATACTTAAAAAATACAAAACAAAAAAAAACCCTCCTGTTTTGCCATATGTTGATGCTTTATTAGAAATTTGCTGGTAATAAAAAACACTACAGGAATGGCAAAAAAGGAGTAATTTGATTAGTTATATTCACAGTTATGTTTTGACCAGAAGATTAGTAACTCAGTTTCTTGCTTTTATAGAAGCCTTTCAAAATATTTTTCCTGGATTTTTTAAAAAAATAAATCCTTGAAGAGTATAATTTATGCTAGATCTCTGGCATAGGAAAATTCTCCTTGTTCCCTCCAAATTATGTACAATAATTTAAATATAAAATGTTTGAATTGTTATAGTAATGTATCCATGAACTGAAAGTATACACAGCTCTCCTTGGTTCCTTTTTGTATTTTTAGTAGAATACACAACTATGGAATAGGTGTGTCAAAGCAATTAAAACCATTTAATGAGTTTCAAGATGGATATTAACTTTCTTTTTGTAAGGAAGGAAAAAAAGCTGGTGAGAAAGGAGGATAGGAGCTGGGATTTGTAAAAAGACTAAAAAAAGAGAAGAAATGGCAGATGTGGGTTTTCTATCTACTTCTAAATGCTTACTCTAGCAGAACTGATCTCAAGTATGATCTGATGCAGGAAACTTCCTGTATCAGTCACTATAATGAGAATGGAAAGCTGCCTTGTATTATGAGCTGTAGAAGGGATCATGGCAATAAATTTCAGGCCAGAAGGAAGCAGAAAAGCTATTGAGGCTCCTGCCCAAAATCAGGAAAGGTAAGTGCCTTCAATATACTTAGTGGATGTTGTTATATAGTTTGATTCTCTTCTCTTTCTTAAGCAAATTATTTATAAATATGCTACACAATTGTTGCTTGTATGCTTTCAGTAACCGTGGTGTATCAAGATTTCAGTTATTTGAGATATTAAATCAAATTATATAAAATGTTTATGTTGGTGGACTTCAGCTTTTGATGTGGGACTATCCCTTAAAGCTTGTCTTACCCTTAAATTATTTCTTATACATCCGCCTCCTCCTGTAGCCAAATGCTACAGGAATGTAAGGAAACTCATGCCTTGGCTCTGAGCTCAGGGAAGCAAAGGGGAGTGACAGATGCTTCCCTGCACAGCCCCAAAAAGCATTTGGCTGCAGGAGGAAGCACTTTGCAATGGGGTTGTTTTGTTTGCCATGGTGATACTTCGCAAGGGCAGGCGGATGTCTGCAGTTGACAACTATAATGAATGCATCCCCCTGCCCACCTGAAGCACCGCCACTGCCATTCACTTTCACTTCATGGCAGGAGAATGAAGAAAGTGCACTGCGGCACCTCAGCCCTGCTCCAAGAGGGCAGGTAGATGTCTGCAGCCAGGTGAGGGGGGAGGGAGGGCGGTGAGAGCAGCAGCCCCTTCCAAGCTCAGAAGCCACCCCTTCCACTGCAGAAGTTTGCATGACATCAAGTTGACCACGCCCACACGGTCACATGAGCACCAAGCCATGCCCACCAAGTCACGCCCACAGAACCAGTAGTGTCAGTTTTTAGATTTCACCCCTGATTTAAATTGTACTGTTACCATCAAGATGTGAAGTGGAGTGGTAACCTGCATACAAAAGGAAATGGAAAAGAAGAGAGTAGAGTTGCAACATTAGCCTATAAATATTTCATATTAAGAAATCAGCTTCAAACGCTTGAATTACAGTGCTGTTTACAAAAATCATCCTTGTTACAATGAAAGGAAGAAAAAGGTTTGAAAGTTGCTGGGGGTTTTCTCCCAGATAGTAGCTGGCATCACTGAATCAGGAAGGTGAGTTAAATCTCTTTTTATATATTCACAGATAATCTCCAATTGAAAACTCACATTCTTGTAGTCTTTATTACCAGTCAAGGTCCTCTTATCTTTCACTCCCATTGGAATAGAAACTAGAAAAATAGTAAATGGTTGGGCACTGAAGGTTAAATCATTTGCATAGTAGAAAACATGCTGATATCTCATTAGAGAGTCATCTTCTAGAGGCAAAATGTAAATCAACATTATTATTATTATTATTATTATTATTATTATTATTATTATTATTATTAAATAAAACTTTAGTCTGACCTTTAGGAGAGTGAGTGAAAGGGAAAATATGAGGGAATGTTTGACTACAGATTTTAACATCTGTTCAGGCAAGTTTAGCAATTCCTGGTTGGCATTTTGTTACCTTTGAATTCTTCAGATGCAAAAGGCCATATCGGAATGCAAATGCTATAAAGAATATAGTGAAACAGATTGTCAGCATAACCCTGAAAGGCCAAAGCAAAAGTGAACCACCATTAAATTAAACTAATAACTAAGTCTTTAGATACTTTTGTTGGAACAATTTCCTGGTGCCACATTTTAATATTCACAACTATTCTTACCATGTTTCAAGATGGAAAAGCCTTACAATACTATTAAACAGATTTAAGGTTGAGGAATTGGTTTCTAAGCCAACATTGTTCTTCTGTCAAGAGCCCCTAGATATATGCCTAGAAATAAACAAACATTACAACCCTACATGTAAATATATGCATCTACAGTATGTCAAAAGACAATTATTATAGCATCTTTATATCAGGGAACATTTTGGTCACAGGGCAGTGGTCTCTTACAACAGTCTGCTTTTTAAGATTCTGTAAAAACTGAAAAGATACAGCTGCTTTCATTTTGCTCCATTAGACAGGATGTCATCAATGGAGGGGCATCAGTTGAAAGACTTTTTGAAATCATCACACTACACTACATTGGACCATAGATGGAACTACAAGCAAAAGTTTGTCAAATAAGATCAATATATGATTCTAGATGAAATCTGGCCTATAGCAGCTTAGTTGGTTTGCAAAAGACAATCAAAGCTCTCTGTCTCTGGGTGTATATGCATAGTGTGGATAAGATTAAATTGTAGAATTTTCTTTTTGTCTCACTTGAAGATGATGCTGAATATATTTGCTTTGTTTTATATGCAGAGCAAAAGTGCAACAAATTTAAACCACATATCTTATCTCCAGTTTAAAGTACCCTGTCAAGCATGAAGGATCAGGACCATACCTTAAATTGCAGCAGAAGATTAATTCAAGCCATTATACAAGAATTTAGTCAACTGATGTTCACTACTAAATTTGTGCTAGATAAGGTTCAACAGAATTAAAGAGGGTTTCAACTTGGATCACTTGTGGCCATGTAAGGACTCTAGGCTGATGGCTTATTTAACACTGCCCTCAGTTCTGCCTGCTCTTCTCCTACATACCTATTTCTCTGCTTGTTCCATGTGATTCTTTGGCCCATCTATGTTTATGACCCTGTTCATGTTTGAGTGCAGATTATTTCCAAGATATATTAACCCACCAAGTTTAAATGCAATGACCTAATACAGGCACATGCAGATAACAGATGAGGCTGAAATGCAGTTCATGCAACTTAGATCAGTGATATTTTATGCAGATGAAGGTGAAGAAGGAGAGTGCAAAAGTTGGTTTGAAACTCAATATTAAACTCAATATTAAGAAAAATAAGATAATGGCATCCGGCCCTCTAAATTCCTGGCAGATAAATGGAGAAGAAATGGAGGTAGTGACAGATTTTATTTTCCTCAGCTCCAAAATCACTGCAGAAGGGGACTGTAGCCAAGAAATTAAAAGACACTTGCTCTTGGGAAGGAAAGCTCTGTGGACGCTGAGGACTTTGATAGGTTGCTGGGGTCTCTGAACACCACCACTTGCCTATTAGACCTGTGCCCATCCTGGTTGGTGGTGGCCTCTGGGGTGGAGGCACAGGACTGGCTCCGGAGGGTTACCAACACTACTTTAGGAGAAGGACTGCTACCTACTGCCCTTAAAAAGGCGGTGGTGCATCCTCTCCTGAAGAAGCCGGGCTTAGACCCAACCCTCCTGGAGAGTTATAGGGCTGTCTCCAACCTTCTATTGAAATTCTCAGGAGTTTTCTCCACCATCTCTGTGTATCTTATAAAGTAGGTGAAGTGTGAAAGGGAATAGATGTATATATATATTTTAAGGAAAAGGATAAACTGTTTAGGAAAATGGCAGCTGAGCTGTCCTTCTTCAAGGCAGAAGCTGTATAAAGAGGACAGGGTACAGAAAAGTGCTATGCCCTTGGAATGATTTTGGAAGAGGCCCAAAGAGTTCAGAAGATGTGAAATTTCACCTGCTGTATGTGCAAAGAAAGGGAGTTAGCTGCACTAAACACAGTTGATGTTAAAATGGGATTGGTTCAAACTGTTGGACTAATCAGAGAAGATATTTGAGACCATAACAGAAGCTTAAAAGAATCAAATACAATCTGGAACCACGGCCTAGAATTTTGTAAGCATAATCCAATGATCCAGAAACACTTGACTCTGGAAATAATTTTGAATGACGTAATCTGTACACCAGTAAATTAGCAGATAATAAATCAGGGACTTCAGAAATTGCTTTATCTTTGTTGATCCTACTTACTACGAAAAATGAGATCTTCTCTTGAGATCAGCCATGGTTTTATTTTACTACAGGTAGTCCTCAGTGTACCACTGGTCGATGACACAACAGACCTCCCCCACCCAAGCTATTTTTGACTTAGATTTGAAGCTCTGCTGGTTGCCCCCTCCCCCGCTGCAGTCATATGACTGCATTTTGGGTACTTGGTAACCAGTCCACTTACAACTGACTTACAACAAAGATAATTAGGGGACTAGGGACTAAAACATGAAGAACGGTTGCAGGAACTGGGTAAGAAGGACTAGGGGAGACATGATAGCAGTGTTCCAGTATCTCAGGGGCTGCCACAAAGAAGAGGGAGTCAGGCTGT
>JANHFP010000855.1:88602-102008 GCA_032468135.1 Calamaria suluensis | reverse complement strand
ATGCTGGGGGAAGGCTGCTCCGTTATTTTGAGCTTTACTTGTTGAGAAGCAGCAAAGCAGCATGAGAACAAATGATGGGGTGGGGGTGGGGGGCTGTCTGCAGAAATAGATACCGAGCATGGGTGGCACATGAACCGAGATCTCCAGTGTGAGAATGGAAAAGCCGCTCAGGAGGAAAAGTTGAGCAGGCCAGAGTATTGTTGGGCCAGAGGTGAATTGGCCTCCTTGGCTGCATTCTCACATGCAGGTAAAGGCTGGGTGAATTTCAGTCCCTTGTTCTCAAAGGGAGAAAAGGGTGCTTAAAGCACCCTCCTCCCCCCACTCCACCCCGCCTGGAGCCAAATGGCCACGGGGGAGCTTTGTGGCTGAAAGGAGCTAGAACCTGTTTTCTGATGCTATCCCCCACCCAGAGGGCTTGGCGGAAAGGAGAAGGCCCGTCTTTCTCGGATTCCTCTCGCTGCCTCCAGGGAGAAACATCTGCAGAAGACAAGAGGCTGCCTCAAGCCCTTCAAAGTCCTCCACGTCATACAGGAAGCATTTCTTTAAAAAAAAAAAAAAAAACAACAGCCATGGATATCACCAGCCACCCAGCAGTCTCAGCCGCTGCAGAAATTGCCCAGTAGGACTGCTCTGAGCAGCAGGTTCAGGCTCTGTCCATGGAGGCTGCCAGGCCGGCCGGGGTCTCTCTGACACTCAGGGAGGGCAGCCCTCCCGCCTTGGTATCTGGCACCTCAGGGGGAAGACACTCCGGATGCTGCCAATGTTGGTAGAGTTTAGATCTCCCAGGCAAGTGCCAGAATTGCAGCCAGTGTGAGGCAGAGGAAGGTGCTGGTGGCGACCTGGTGGTCAGCATCATGCTGGAAGAGGTGAAGCTTCTTGGCATCTGGATGGAAGAGCCTGGCATCCTCCAAAGCGCCATGAGCCGCAAGGGTGAAGTTGCTGTCCCCCGAGGCCACCACATCGAAGACACACGAGTGGAAGTAGACGTCCTCGACTGGCAGCTTCTCCTTGCACAGCCGGCGGGCTTTCTCTGTGACGATGGTGCCGTGGCCGCAGCAGCTGTGGTGCCGGGAGATGCGCTGGCTGGGAGGGCATCCTCCCACGCACAGCTGCAGGTCCTGCTCCTCAGTGAAGGAGCCGGCCACCTCCTCGGCCACACGGATGGAGAAGGACAGCTGCTTTCCCACCCGGCGCACTGCAATGGTGGTGCCGATGTAGGCCGCCCGGATCTCCACATGCTGCCCAGGAGCCCGTTCAAGGATGTTGAGGCTGTCCCCGCCAGGCCGCTCCCCCCCATTCACTGAGCCATCCACAAAAGCCGCCGGGAGGTTGTCTGCCTCGGCCTGGTAGACCTTCTGGTCAATGCATTCCTCCATGTTCTTGAAGATGATGGTGATCTGGAAAGAGGGGAAGGTCAGCAGCAGCTGCAGGAGGCAGCCCAGGGTCCCCCTTCCCCAGAGTCGGGGGGGGGAGAGCTGCATTTGTTTGAGCAGCGGGGGAGGCTTCCCTCTGCCCTTCAAGTTTGTCCCGAAGGCACCGATCTCTGGCCATCCATCTCCACCCTTGGGACTCCCGGAAGTTACCCCAGGGGTCTCCAAATTCAGCTGCTTGAATTTTCAGACTTCAGGCCTGAGCCCCGAATTCCCAGGTCCCTCCTTCTCCCACCCCACCCTTTCCAGAGCAGCAGCCACTGCCAGGTCACCTTGCTCGTGGCCGTGGCGTTTGATCCTTTGGCCACGGGGGAGTTGGTGGCCTGGGCAAACAGGTAGTGGTTGTCCAGCAGTGGCCAGGAGCCCTCCGTGCGGCAGGTGTGGAACTCGTCCCCAAAGGTCCGGATGTGGGGGTCCCCGAAGGAAGCGCAGTGCTGGTAGGTGGGGGGCTGGCCGCGCTTGTGGGCAAAGGCCTTCTCGTAGTTGCAGAGGTCTGCGGACTTGGAACCAGGTGGGCGGGGTGGGTGGGGTGCTGGGCTGGGCCCCTCCTTGGAGCAGTTGTGCTGGGCCATGAGGTCCCCAATTCCGTGGACGGCCAGGTGGAAGGCCAGGTCCCCGCGGCAGGTACGGGCTGTGTGGCGGGTGCAGCGGGCGTAGGCGCGCAGGGCCAGGCAATGAGCCACCCTTCTACCAGGAGCCCGCAGGGGGAATGTGGAGGCCACATACTCCGAATTGCAGCGCAGGATCCTGCAGCGGGCTTGCACTGTGTGGAAGAAAAGGCTGCTGTGGTGAGTGCACAGAGCCAGGCACCCCCCCAGGAATGGCAAAGTTCCCCACCCGTCCCACCTTCCCTCCTCTTACCGTATCTGCAGAACAGGAGGAGGAAAAGTGTTTTTAGGAGGAAGCCTCTGCCCGGGAGGCCTGGTAGGTGCGGCAGCCTTGGCAAGCAAGGGGGTCCCCTGCTCCAATCCATGCAGACTTGGGGGGAAGCTGCTCACCCTCGTTGTTCCTGGCCTCTGGGAAAGACCCCAATTTCAAGGAAGGCCTCCCCGGCACCTGGTCCTGCACCTGCCTCTTTCCAGAACATTGGAGGTGGGGGCGGCCACGCGTGATCGATCCCGGCCCTTCTCTGGAAAGCACCTCGGCCTGCCTCCTGCGTGGGCATTCGGTGTCTTCCTCGGGGCTCCGGCTATGGGCATTTTGCGGGAGGGAGAGAAAAGGACCTTTGGCAGCGGCTAAAGGCCCTGCAATCCGATCCCCTCCCCCAGAGGCAGCAACGGAGGCAGAGGCTGTAAATAGTCCTTACTATTTCAGATCCCCTAAGCCGAACTGGGGTGTGTGTGGTATTTTAGGCTCAACCCTTTCACATATTTGCCCATATGCCGAGATAGGTGTGTGCGGAATATACGAGAGTGAGTGAAGGCTCTCAGGAACTCCAGTAGAGTTTCTCCCCTCTTTTTGCCTTTCTGCTGCCTACCTGCCTTTCTAGGCATCTGAATGTCTACGCTGGGTCGCGTGGTGAAAGGAGGGGGATTTGCATCCTGGGGCTGGTCATCTCCCCCAAACCACCTTTGAGGCAGTGGGAGAAGGTTGGATCCAACCAGAAGATCCTGGTGGGATTTAAACATTTGAAACAAAAACCATTTCAACAGAGAAGCCGGGAGGGGCACTCTTCCTCCCAGGGTCCCTGGGTGCAGCAGGCAAGGTGTCAAATCTTCTGACACCGGTTTGTGTGTGTGTGCAGCTCTCGTTCCTGCCCCAAACCAACCCCCCCTGGCCCCTGCTCCCGGTTTCCTGTCCCAATCTGCTGGGAGGAGAGCTGGTCAGAAGAGCTTCTGCCTGCTTCTGGATCACCAGACGGCCAGAGACTTCTCACTGGGGGTAAGCCTCAACCTCCTCTTGTGAGCAGCGTGGAGTCTGGGGAGCCCCTTTCAGGCCATCGTCAACCAGTGCTTCCTCTTGAGGCGGAAGAATGTTCTGGAGAAGGTGGGCAGGATGCTCCGAAGATCACAAGCAGCCCAGAGTTCTTGGTTGGGCATCCGAGGGCCTCCTTCAACCCTGGGTCCTTTCCTTTCCCCCAGGGATACGGGGCAGGAGGTTTGGCAGTGGAGCTGGTTCATACCCATGGATACAAAGTTTGGACAAAAGTTGTGAAAGCCGGGGTGACGCACAGGATCCTCTGCCTCCCTTGCTTTTGAGAGGAGGGGGCTGCAAGAGATAAATCAAGAGGCAGGCGCACCTGTTCCTCTGCAGCTGTCATCCCTGGGTGGGGGCAGCGTGAGCCCTGCGGGTGGGGGTGAGGAGAGCCAGAAAAAGACTGTGCAGATGGAGCCAGGCAGAGATTGGCAGCCGCCTGGTGTCTCTGGAGAACTGTTCCGGCTGGCTCCTGGGTGCTGGGTGGGAGGTGCATCCCCACAGGTGGCCTTTGATCTCCTTATGAAGAGAAACGATGAGTCTCCACTGTGGGGCTAATGCCTGTATTCAGAAGAGGAATAAGGGAATGGATAGGATAAAGGTTTCTCCAACCTGAGGTGTGTGTGCACACACATACACGCACACCTCTTGCGCTGCAACGTTGCCTCTGCTTCTGTCCGGAGGTTCCTCCAGTTTGCCCCACATGCCAATGGCAAGGGCTGAGCCTCCCACTGAAGATGCGTCTATCAAGGCTGCTCCTGGGAAAATTGTTCCCCTCCCTCCCTTCCTCCCAGAGTTCACGGCCGTCACAGGAGCCCCGTAGTCGGCATTACTGCACTGCTGGAGCCTCTAGATTCTTGTTCAGCTTGGATGGCTTTCAGCACAAAACCGACTGGCTGAGCCGGCTCTTCACTGAGGGACCGTCATGGCCACTAAGCTGTGCATCAAATGCCTGAGGAAATGCCTTTCCTTGAGCCTGTGGGGTTTTTGCCTTTCTCTAGCCAGGGTGGCTGCCAATCCTCCCCAAAAGAGCTTTCCTTCCCCGGCCGAACAAGACAGGACACTGGTGTCTCCCGGTCCTCTCCTGCGGACAATTTGTCTGGAAGCAGCAGCCTGTGATGAACGGGGCCTTGGATGCCACCCAAGAAGCAGGTTAGCCATAGAAGAAGGTGACTCAGGCTTAAGAAGTGCTGTCAGTTCAAACCCCATTGTGATGTCTGATGGTGAAGTCATCACATTGGTTGGAAAGGAAGGCTGGAGACCCTCAGAGCAAGGAGAGGCCCAAGTGCCCAGCTCTAGGCAAGGAAGATGATGCCATGATCCCTAGAAAAAAATCTAAGCCCTAGTCGTCCAGCTTTTTGGTCCTAGAAGAGGAAAAGGGGCAAAAGAAAAGGGGAGACACCTGCCTCTCTCATGAGAACGGTCACTCCCTTCCACTCCTAAGTCGGTCACCCTCTGGGACATCACCATGCCTAAGCAAAATGACCTGGCTATCGGGATTGACCTTGGAACCACCTTCTCCTGCGTGGCTGTCTGTCAACATGACAAAGTAGAGATCATCGCCAATGACCAAGGGAAACGGACTACGCCGAGCTATGTGGCCTTCACCAACACAGAACACCTGATTGGGGACCCGGCCAAGAGCCAGGCCCCTCTCAACCCCCAGAACACGGTGTTTGATGCCAAGCGGCTGATTGGCCGCAAGTATGAGGATGCCGCCGTCCAGGAGGACATGAAACATTGGCCATTTACTGTGGTGAGCCACGAGGAGAAGCTAAAAGTCCAAGTCTCCCACAAAGGCAAACAACGAACCTTCTACCCAGAGGAGATCTCCGCCATGGTCTTGGCCAAGATGAAGCAAACAGCTGAATCCTACCTGGGCTGCTCTGTTTCCCAAGCCATTGTTACGGTGCCCGCCTACTTCAGTGATGCCCAGCGACAGGCCACCATTGATGCCGGAGTCATTGCGGGCCTCCAGATCCTAAAGCTCCTCAATGAGCCCACAGCAGCTGCCATCGCCTATGGCCTGGATGCCCGGCACCAAGAGGCAGGCGGCCGAAACATCCTCATTTTTGACCTGGGTGGAGGCACCTTTGATGTTTCTATACTTTCCGTGGAGGATGGCATCTTTGAAGTCAAGGCCACTGCAGGAGACACTCACCTGGGTGGGGAGGATTTTGACCAGAGGTTGGTGGCCCACCTTGCAGAGGAGTTCAAGAGGAAGCACAGGAGAGACCTCCATCAGGACAAGAAGGCTCTGCAGAGGTTGAAGACGGCTGCCGAAAGGGCCAAATGCACCTTGAGTTCCTGCACCAGTGCTAACATCTCTGTGGACTCCCTCTTCCAAGGGATTGACTTCCACACCACCCTCACCCGGGCACGGTTTGAGGATCTCTGCTCCGATCTATTTCGAGCCACCCTGAAGCCCCTTGAAAGGGCCTTGAGAGACGCCAAGTTGAGCAAAGGGGACATCAAGGACATCGTATTGGTTGGGGGCTCCACCCGCATCCCCAAGATCCGGAAGCTGCTGAAGGACTTTTTCAATGGCAAGGAGCTGAACAAAGGCATTAACCCTGATGAAGCTGTGGCTTACGGGGCAGCCGTCCAGGCCGCCATTTTGACGGGCAACCGTACGGCCAAGATGCAGAATATGTTTCTTCTGGATGTCACCCCTTTGTCTCTGGGAATTAATACTCAAGGAGGTGTCATGGCAACCATCATAAAACGCAACTCACCTGTCCCAACAAGAGAGATCATGGAGTTCACCACAACTGAGGACGACCAAGACACCATCTTGTTCATGGTGTATGAAGGAGAGCGGGCCTTGACCAAACACAACCACCTTTTGGGCATGTTCACCTTGAAAGGCATCCCCCCAGCCCCCTGTGGGGTCCCTGTCATCCTGGTCACCTTCATTATTGATGAGAACAACATTCTGACTGTCTCAGCCAAGGATGTGGAAACGGGAAACACCAGCCACTTGACTATCTCGGACACCCGCGGACGCCTGGGCAAGGAAGAAATAGAGACGATTGTGCAGACAGCGGAGGAATTCCGGGCAAACGACCTAAGCCAGCAGGAAAAGATTGAAGCCATGAACTCCTTGGAGTCCTGCACCCTGGAGCTCAAGAGGGTGGCGGAAGAGCAGCTCCTGGATGGGAAGGCCAAGAGGAGGATGCTGGAAATGTGTGATGGTGCTGCCTCCTGGCTGGAGGGGAACCCCTTGGCAGAGAAAGAGGAATGCGAGAAGCGGCAGAAAGACCTGGAAGAGGCCTGGGACTCGGTCTACTCCGGCCCAGGTGAGGTGGCAGAAGAGTGGGCCGAAGGAGACTCCAAGGCCGCTGAGCCGAAGGAAGACAGGGAATGAATCGGCCGAGTGCCAGAGTACATTGTTCCACCCAAAGGGCGCATTAAAACTATGGGTAAAAAAGAAGTCCCTCTCTGACTACAACCATTTAGTTTCTCACTAGTGGCTTTTAGGCCCAGACCAGCCCATCAGCAAGTCACATGGCCAGAGTCCAAGTACACGTTGAGGCTTAGCAGGAAGGCCAAAGCAAGAGAAGAGGCATTAAGGGCGGGCCAGGCAAATCCTCCGAGTGGCTCCCCAGCTGGCCAAAGTCCCCTGTCCCGACCTAAGTAGAAGTCCAAGTGCCTTCTCAAAAGTGCAAGAACACAAGGGCCACACAGCTCGGCTTGCTCTCCCTTTGTCTGGCTCTTGGCACAGTCTAGGTGGTGGATCCTTGGATGACCCTCCCTCCCAGGACTGCCACTACAGCTCAAGGATGGAGCCCATCTGGACTTTCAAAAGTCTTACTTTATGTGTCAGCGTATACTTATTTTCTCTAGATGTTTTGAGCAGAGTGTTTAGTTCACATTATCCAGATGTGGGGTGGGTTCTCTGTCCCATTTAAGGATTTTGTTTGTTTTGTCTGGCTCTGAAACCCACCACAAATGGGATCTGGATCAGGGACAAAAAACACAGCTAGACCCCTCCCTGCCCAAAGGCCATTTGCTCTTACCCAGGCGGCCCGGAGGCCCAGCACTGTCCATTTCGCCGAGAGTGGCTGGAAGTGGGGAGTCAATATGCCGTCCCAAGAGAAAAGCCCCCCGCCCCATCTTCTCTGGGTGGAAACAGTGGTGGGCTCTGCAGCAGAATCTCTCCTGGGAAACAGAAGAAAGGGGCTGCCATCTGCTGGGGACACCGAGACCCCCAACAGGCCCCAGGGGCCCATTGTGACATACACAGTGATGGGGGAAGGGTGTCTGTCCTCTGAAGGAAAGGCCAGGGAGAGAAGTGGGGGGGCGCAGGGCCCACGAAGAGCAGCCCCCTGGGATTGCCAATTTTCCATCATTGGCAGAAGGCCAGGGGCTGCTCAGGGAAAGAGCCACCTATGGGAGCTGACCTCAGCCATGCAGATGCGCCCAGGCCCACCTCCAGACCAGAGACTGCATTGAGACCAGACACAGCCAGAATTTGCCCCAAAGGTCCAGCTGTGGGGATTGACCTGGGCACCACAAAATCCTGTGTGGCAGTCTGCCAGAGGGGGAGGGTAGAGATCCTGGCCAATGACCACAACAGCCGCACCACCCCCAGCTGTGTGGCTTTCACTGAGAGAGAGCGCCTGGTGGGGGAACCAGCAGAACTGCAGGCCAGCCTCAACCCAGAAAACACCATCTGTAACGTGAAGCGGCTGATTGGCCGCAGGTATGATGACCCATCAGTGCAGTTGTGCCTGAAGAACTGGCCATACAATGTGGTGGAGGCTGGCAATGGGAAGGCCAAAGTCCAGGTGTCCCATGGAGGGGTGGAGAAGGTTTTATACCCCGAGGAGATCTCTGCCATGGTGCTCTACAAGCTGAAGCAGGTAGCTGAGGCTTCCTTGGGCCGCCCAGTCACCCAGGCTGTCATCACGGTCCCAGCGTACTTCAGTGACGCCCAGCGCCAGGCCACCATTGATGCAGGGGCAATTGCGGGGCTCCACGTCTTGAGTTTAGTCAGTGAGCCCACTGCAGCTGCAGTGGCTTATGGGCTCAAGGAGACCCGCCAACGTAAGGGGAAGAGAAACATCCTCATCTTTGATCTGGGTGGGGGCACCTTTGATGTCTCCATCCTCACTGCCCAGGATGGCGTCTTTGAAGTTGTGGCTACAGCAGGGGATTCCCACTTAGGGGGGGAGGATTTTGACCAAAGGCTGGCCAACCAGCTTGCCCAAGAGTTCAAGAACAAGTTTCAGGAGGATCCTGCTGAGAGCAGGAAGGCGATGCAGAGACTGAAGGCAGCCTGTAAGAAGGCCAAACAGACCCTGAGTTCGAACACAACAGCCACCGTCTCCGTTGACTCACTCTACAAGGGAATTGACTTCCACACCACGGTCACCCGGGCCTGCTTCGAAGATTTGTGTTGTGACCTCTTTCAGGCAACCATGGTTCAGGTGCAGCAGGTGCTGGAGGAAGCAGGGCTCAAGAAGAGCCAGGTGCACGAGATTGGGCTCGGGGGAGGCTCCACGCATATCCCGATGATCCAGAGGCTCCTGTCCAAATTCTTTGATGGACAAAGGTTGTGCAAAAGCATCAGCCCCGAGGAGGTGGTGGCCCATGGGGCAGCCATCCAAGCGGCTATTCTGACAGGCCACCGATACCAAAACCTACAGAACCTTCTCCTCCTGGAGGTGACCCCCGTCTCCTTGGGGCTGGAGACGGTGGGAGGCGTGATGGACGTAGTGGTCAAGCGCAACTCTCCCATTCCCACAAAAGAGAGCAGGAACTTCTCCACCACAGAAGACCAGCAGAGCAGCCTCTTCCTGCAGATCTACGAAGGCGAGCGGATGCTGACAAAACACAACCGTCTGCTGGGCACCATCACCCTGAGCGGCCTTCGACCAGCCCCACGAGGTGTCCCAATTATCGTGGTCACCTTTCAAATCGACCACAACAACATCCTCACCGTTTCAGCCATGGAAAGAAACACTGGCAACAAGAAAGAGCTCACCATTACTGACACCCGGGGCCGGTTGGATCGAGAAGAGATGGAGAGAATCCTCCAAGAGGAGGAGGAATATAGAGCACAGGAGAAATTGGAGGAGGAGAAGCTGGAAGCCCTCAATGCCTTGGAGGCCAGCACCTTCCAGCTCAAGAGGGCAGCAGAGGAGAAGTCCCTGGACGACCGGGCCAAGCGGAGGCTTCTGGAAATATGTGAGGAGGCGGCCGCGTGGATGGAGGACAACCGGCTGGCTCCCAAGAAGGCCTACGAGGAGCGGAAGAAGGAGCTGGAGGGCATCTGCAGCACCGTCCTCACTCACTTCGGCACCCAAGAAGCCCAGCAGGAAAAGCCGAAGAAATCCTAGCTCCAGACCTCTTGAGGAGCATATTAAAAAAAGAAAATGGGCTTATTCATTTTCTCCTCCTACTCACAAGAGAGTCCTGGGGGGCTGAAAGGACAGCAGGCCCAGAGTCGCAGAGCGGCTTTGATGCTTTGGCCAGAGGAGGAGTTGCGCTAACAAGAGGCGGCCGCAACCCCCTTCTTTTTCTCCCTACAGTTCCCCATCCCCCGGGCCCCATCCTCCCAGAGGTTCTGATAGGGCCAGTGGCCTCGCACCACGCCTGGGGACGGGGCAGTCACAATGGGGGTGGTGATGTTTGTGTTGTGGACAGCAAATGGAGTGTGATATGGAGCTGGGAGCTGCAAAGGAAGTCATTCTCTCTAGGGCAGTTGTGCCCCACTGAGTGAGCTTCACAAGGAGTTCCCACAGCACATCTAGGGCAAGTGAGGACTCCAGCACCAGCTATTGGAAAACAAAGGCCTTGATTTCTCTCTTAAGACCACCTTGATAAAAGGAACCCTGGAAATCCAGGCTCTGCAAAATGCAGATTTCGCTCCTGGAGGACTGAGTTGCTGCCCATCCTCAGCAATGAGCATCATTCTGAGAACCCCCTTCCCCAAATTAGCCAGGGATTTGCCTTTTGTGGCTGAGGCATTCAGAGCAGGAGGGCAACATCAGCTGCTCCAGATAGGGAGAGGCTCCAGGCAACCCTTAATTGACAGGGAGGGGCAGGGCTCAGGTGCAAAGCCGTTGCAGGAAAGTCTCACAGAGAGCGAGGGGACCCTTAGATTGATGACTATAAATGTTTGCTGGAACCTGGGTGTCCTCCTCCATCCGGCCTGGGGGCTTTCAAAAGATTTCTCTCTGGTTTATTTCAGAACAAAGCTGGCTGGGCTTTCCTTGTCTCAAAACTTAATTACCCAAACTAGGTAACATCATTGGGACAAGCACTGAATGATGTTACCTACTTTGGATAATTAAGCAGTCTGCGAGAAAATGGCCAAGCTCAGAGAGCGCCCAGAAGCTTAAAGGGTTGGACGGGGAAAAGGGGGGGGGGGGGGAGAAGATGCCGGCAGACGGGACTCAAAAGCTCGGAAGCCTCAGACAAGAAGATTTTGGCTTTCAAAGGAAGACAAGGTGCTGGAACTCATTCAAAACAGGATCAGGCGGGTTTAAATGCCGCTGCCTAAGAAGCTGGCAGTCCTGTTGGGTGGGGCTCTTGCCCGGTGGGTGGAGAGGCCAGAGATTCTCGGAGACACGGAGCTGCTCTGCCCTTCAGCCTAAGGAAGACGGAAGGTCCGGTCCGGGCAGGAGGAGGCATATCCAGGAAAGAGGCCCCATCCCCCTCAAAGGCATCACGCTAAAAGTGTAACAGGACCATCGCCTGAAGTCGCAGCATGGACACCAGTGCAGAAGGGACAGTCAAACCTGTGCTGCTTTCTGGGACCGCCAGAGATGGGGGTCAGGTGCTGCCCCAGTCTTGGGCCTCAGCTTGGACTGGGCTCCTTCAGATCACCTCGCTGAGGAGAGCGCGGGGTGGGGGGAGAGGAGCGAGGGAGTAATCAACTCTCTTCTCCTGCTGGACTAGCGGCTTTGTCCCAGCAGCTTGGAGACCCGTTCGCGGGAACCGGGCCGGCCTGGCCGAAAGCTCAGGAAAGACTCGCTCGCCACCTGGTGGACAAATCCGGCTCCGGGTCCTTTGATGGGGTCAGTCCGGTCTCGGGAGGGGTGGGGAACGGGAAGTGTGCGCTGCACCTGGCCCCAGGTGAGTCTCCTGCTGAGGACCAGGAGGCGGGCTGAGAGCCGCTGCAGGAGGGAAATCTACCTGCGGGCCACTTAGAGACCAGGAGCGGACGCCAGCGAGGCGCTTCCCGCTGGAGGAGGCTGCGCGGTGTCCGGATCGGCGTAGTGAGGTCACAATGGCCCCTTCCCGGAGTCGCAGCGCGCTTCGCTCAGGGAGAAAGGAAAGACGGGCGCACCAGTGGTTCCAATGCGGGCAAGACAGCGAAGGGAGGAACAGCTCTCATGGGAGTTGTAGTTCGGGGCGCCTGGTCGCAAAGGCTATGCTACATGGGATTCCCCTCGGCCCGCTCTGGGCGGCCGCGACAACGCCGGGCCTCCGCGGCCTCCAGCCGGCTTTTCCCCGTCGCGCCCAGCCAAGACTACGGCTCCCAGAATGCAACAGCGCGAAAAGGGGGCGGTTCCTCGAGGCTGCCGGGAATCGTAGTGCCGTTGGCGCCCCTCGGGCTGGTAGGGATTCGGTTTCGTTGCAGCGGCGAGGCGGGCTCCGCGCGTAGCCCGGGAAGGGGCGCGGTTTGGGAGTCGATCTCGGAAGTGGGACGCGGCAGGTGAGTCACCTTGGGCGATGCCGGGCCAGCGCAGGGCCCCCTTGCAGCCGTCCCGCGGCGGCGCTCCCGGCGCCCTTCCGAAGCTGGGAGCGTGGGGGGCGGCTGCAAACCCTCGGCCCGCCGGGCTGCCTTTGGCACTCTGCGCGTGGGCGAGGAGGCGGCCGCCCAGCCGGGCTTCCTGCGCTCCGGTCGCGGCCGGCCCTTGCTGCCTTGGACTGGCCGCCGCTGGTGGGTACGTCGAGAGCGAGGCCCGACCCTCTCCGGCCTTTCTGTTGCAGCTTCTCCAGCCGACTCGCCGATGGTCCCCTCCAGCCTACCGGCGCTCGGCCGTGCCCTCCGCTGCCCGGCCTTCTCCGCCGGACGCGCGGCGCTGAGCGGCCCGGCCGTGGAGAAGCCGGTGGAGTCGGGCATCCGGGCCAAGCTGCAGGCGGCGCTGGAGCCCCTCCACCTGGAGGTCCTCAACGACAGCCACCTGCACGCCGTGCCCCGCGGCTCCGAGACCCACTTCCGGGTGGTGGTGGCCAGCCGGCGCTTCGAGGGCCTTTCGCTCATCCATCGGCACCGGCTGGTCAATGATCTCCTCCAGGAAGAGCTGGCCGGCCCCGTCCACTCCCTCTCCATCCAGGCCAAGACCCCACAGCAGTGGGAGAAGTTCTCCAAAGCCAGCCAGAGCCCGCCGTGCCTGGGAGGGGCCAAGCACGACCCACACGTGGCCAACAAGTTGGGGAAGACAACGGAGGAGGGGCTGGAGGGCCAGGCTGGGCCCTGACAGCCGAGTCGATGCCTCCTTCCCGGCTGAGCTGCCCGCTGTGCCACCTGCCAGGGTTTGTGCCCGCTTGCTTGGCTCCCTGCCCTGCCCTGCAGAGGCCTGTGTGATGTTTGCTGAAGCGTATTAAATGCCTTGGGCTTTCCTCCCTTTGTCTGCTCAGTTTTGGGGGAGGTAGGTGGCTGGTGGTGGTGGGGGGGGCAGCTGTTCTTCCCCAGATGAGGGGGAGAAGGTAGTGATTTCTTTCCCTCCCCTTGGCAAAGGCTTCCCAGAAAGGAGCATTGGCTGAAAGGACAGCAGGGTCAAATAGCCATGGCTCCCTGGCACTCATTTGCCCTGCACTGTGGTGGAAAAGTTGGCTAAATGGCCTCTTGTGGGGGATTGCAGCTTAATAATAATAATAATAATTTATTAAATTTCTATACTGCCCCTCTCCTCGCAGACTCGGGGCGGTGTACAGCCACAATCATAAAAACATATAGTCATAAAAATTAAAATGTCTATTAAATAAATCTGTGGCTCTAGAAACCCGACGTTTAAAATACTATTTAAAAATTTCCCTAAAATTCTTAAATATTTAAAACCCCTATTTCTTAATTAAAATTTTAACCCAAGCCAGCGAGACGGA
>JANHFP010000854.1:0-10250 GCA_032468135.1 Calamaria suluensis | reverse complement strand
TCACCCCTCAGAGCAGAAGAAGCAGAAGCGGCGGCTGCTCCTTCCTGCTTTCGCAGAGCTTTGCTTTCATGCTGACGCCACTTGTCAAGACAGCTCCCTTCGGCTATCCTGGCCCCGCTGGTCTGGGGCTGGAGACTCGGCTCCAGCTTGACTCCAGCTCAGGGCTGATCTCCGTGTGGAGCGGCGGCCAGGCGGCTGGCTGTGCTTGGAGAGGGGCAGTCCTCAAGGCACGCTCACCGGTGCTGCAGCCGCTGCTTCTCCCCACCGCTGCTTCTCCTGGCAGGCATCCCGGAGAGAGAGCTGGTGGTGCGCGGCTGCTCGTCAAGCCGCAGGCGACCCCGGCAGGTTGGGGAGGAGCCGCACAGCACCGGGCAAGACACCAGCCAGTGCACGGCTGCTCCTCAAGCCGCTGGCGGCCCCGGCAGGTTGGGGAGGACCCGCGCAGCTCCGGGCAAGACACCCGCCGGTGCGCGGCTGCTCCTCAAGCCGCTGGCGGCCCAGGCAGGTTGGGGAGGAGCCGCAGAGCACCGGGCAAGACACCCACCGGTGCGCAGCTGTTGTTCAAGCAGCTGGCGGCCCTGGCACGTTGGGGAGGAGCTGTGAAGCGCCGGGCAAAACACCCGTCGGTGCGCGGCTGCTCCTCAAGCTGCTGGCGGGGCGGGTGGCTTGGGGAGGAACCGCGAACCACAGGGCAAGAGACCCGATGGTTCGGGGCTGCTCTTAAACCCGTTGGCGGTCCTGATGGCTTGTGAAGCAGCCACGCAGGACCGGGAAAGAAAAAAAAATGGGAAAAAAATTAAAAAAATCACACAGATGTTTGGGGGAGGGACCGGTTCACATGAGTCATCCAGTCATTACTACCGGATCGCGCGAACCGGTGCGAACTGGGAGGAACCCACCACTGATTTATACGTAAGTCTCATTTGAACGCAATGACTCTGGATTTTATACCATTAAAATATACCCAACGCAGTATAAAGAAGAAAGCAATAAATCTGGATCTTCTTTTAAACATTCAGTTGATCCAGGAGAGGGAGATGAAACATAATTTTAGACATTTTTGGTATGTGGTGTAGTTTGGGGGAAGGGTGGTTACATTTTTTTTCTATGTGCACAAATTTTACTTGATATGTGTTAATAACACTGTACTGTTTTCTCTAAGTGAATGTTTTATTTTATAAAAAATGAAAAGGGTTTTCTTAACTATGGCAAATCAGTACCTAGAGAGCATTAGCTATTTTCCTTGAACAATTTTGCTCTCTTGAACATACTATATGTAACCTGGAAAATGAAGCTAAACCCATTTTCCAAAATTGAAATCTGTTTTACATATCTATTTTAAATATTCAGGAGATGAGTCTCCCTAACTATATTGAAACTCACTTCTAGAGCAATTCACTTCCATCATTTTACTTGTTCCTGGATTAAGGAAAATTTAAATAATATAAATAATGTAAGTAATAAATGACCACATGATGGTGCCATAATATTGAGTTGTTTACTGAATCATGAAAATAATACCGATACAAGTTACTGAAGTGTCCCTAATCTTTTTTTTAAGTTGTAAGATTCAAGTCATTATTGTATTCATTAATTTTTTTAGAAATTTATTTGTTTTAAATAATACATTAGAGGAAAAATTCCAAAACAGAAGTATGTAATTCTGTCCAGACCAAGGGACAAACACAACTTCTAAATAGCAATAGCACTTACTTATACACCACTTCACAATGCTTTACAGTCGGTTCTAAGCAGTTTACAGAGTCAGCATATCCCCCCTCCCAACAATCTGGGTCCTCATTTTACTGACAGAAGGATGGAAGGTTGAGTCAACTTTGAGCCCATGAAACTGGAACTGCCAAATTGCTAGCAATCAGCAGAATTACCCTGCAATATTGCATTCTAACCACTGGGCCACCACAGCTCTTAAATGGCATATGGTGGACTGAGTGCAACAATTTTTGATTCATATTATTTATATTTGTAGTTCATTGAAATTATATACAATTTATATAATTGTTCCAGCCGTATATTAATACATCTCCTTTCCTGCTTAAATGTTACAATATTTAAAGTCTCCCTTTATGGATCCTTAAGTAGTTCAAAGCCACTTACGGTTCAAAATGGTAGGGAGCACATTCAAAGCCAATGGAAGAACTAGAGCTTCCTTGTCAGTTTGTATTCAATAAATCGATATTATGTGAGTGGATTTGTCCGACAAGTCAGACCTTTTGTAAGGGTGCCCAGATCATGCTTTAAATATTTGTGTTGGAATTGGATCTAAAGAAGAGGCCTTTTAGTTTTAGAGGTTCTCTTGTAATTGAATTATGGAAGACCTCTTAAATCTGGTTCTAGCTGGCCCTTAGCAGCAGCTCCCACAAACATAAAAAGCAGAAGCTTTCTATGTCAGGGGTGACTGTTATGTAGTATAGTGGTTTCCCATTTAAAATTAAGTAACTCCAGAATGTGAACATGTATACATCTTGCTTAAAAAAGCACATTTACAAAAAATAAAGCTTATATACATACATGCATGCATCCGCATACGATAACACATACCTTTTTGTTTTTAAATTTTATAGGAAGAACTAAAAGCAATTTAACAACTTGTGGAGAGATTATGTAGCTGTAATCAGATATATTTGTGAAGTTATTTAACAATTTGCAGGTGAGGTTCTGCATACTTATAAATGTAAGAAACTTCCTTAGTTTCTTTAGCAGGAAAATAAAATGTGGTTTAGCATGAAAATAAAATGTGTGAATAGCTGATGTTAGAAGAAGTAGGAAGAAATATCACATGATAAGTGGTAGTCATTCTTCCTTTCTAGCACCTAAGTTACCTGATATTTTAAACTAGCTGTATTGATTAAAAAACAGTGATTGAATGTGCATTTTCAGAAATTACTAAGGATTTTCAGTTAACATTTGTTTAACCCAGTAAGATATTACTGCCTGCTAGAAAAAAAAACATTCAAAATCAACCCTGACTGTTCTTTGGAAGGAGGGATACTGAAGCTGATGCTCAAATACTTTGGCCACCTAAGGAAAAGAGAGGACTAATTGGAAAAGACCTAACGTTGGGAAAGATAGAAGGCAAAAGGGTATGGCAGAGATAAGATGGTTAGATAGTGTCATCCATGCAATGAACATGAATTGTGGCAAACTCTCGGTGACAGTGAAGGACAGGGGAGCCTGGTGTGCTGTGGTCACATAGAGCCGGACACAACCTTGTGACTGAACAACAAAACAAGGGAAGAAAACAACCAATCTCAGAGAACATCAAGGACCTCTATAATTATCCTTGTCTATGTAAAGTATTGAAAATTTGAGAGGTCCTTGGTGTTCTCTGAGATTGGTTGTTTTCTTGCAGAGGTTTCATTGCCCAAACTAAATAACATCATCAGTAATAATAATTTGTTGTCTAAGTGCTCCACCTTTCCTTATTGTCTTGACATGAAGTGAACTGCTGTTATAGAAAATTTACAAATATTCTCATTTTAGGTCAATGTCAATAATAGAATGTTGCAAAATTATTCCTTTGCTTCTGGATAAATCTTAGATCATCTAGAAATATGATAATCCTATATATTTAGATAAATTGAAAATTATATTCAAGATTATTGAAAGGATTTGGGATTTGCATTGAAACTTCTATATGTATTGCATATATCATAAATTATATTTGTAGATAAATCTAGAGAAGTGAAGCTGTTTTTAAAGACTGTTTCTGCTTGTTATTATTTTTCTGGCATATAATTATAGGGCATCTATAGATTACTTACAAGCACTGCTTATATCAGCATTCAACAAAACAGCAGTTGTTCTCTACAAAGGGAGTGTTTCCATTGATTTTTCTCATTTTTATCTTTCGTAAAACACCTGCTCAGGAGTCCAAAGATGAGACCTCTCAGACATGCTTCTCTTCATAGAACTTTGCATGTGCTCCAGCAGATAAAATATATGAAACACAATAGATTTACTTTATTAATGTTTATTTTAAGTTCCCATGACTGCCCTCATTTTCTCCTGTTCTCTCATTCTTTTTCTGAAATTCATTTTTTTCCCAAGTATTATAGATTACTTTCTGAAAATCATTATGAAGTATTACATTATGGAATGGCATATAAATATCTTTAAAATATGCTAAAGTGCTGATTACAGTATTTTTCTTTTCATCTCTGCCGCTCATTATGCTCTACTTTACTGGTGGTGATTTTGCATTGCAGCTTATTTTCCTGTCCAGGTTATCATCTCTTTCTGATGAGTGTAACTTGTGGGGTGTAAACCAGAAATGGGCAACTTGCACCACTTAGGAACTCCCACAGTTCCTTTCTGAAGGGTCCCCATCTCAAAGTAAACAAACATTGGTGACACACTTTTCTACTATGTAGATGCAGAAGTGCACATGGACTAGAGTGTACTGTAACATCTAGAAAGGATTAAATAAAATTTGAAAAACAATGAAACCCTCTCAATAATGGTTGAAGTACAACTCAACAACCTCAGTGAACACAGCTAATGATGAAGAGGGTAGGAGCTGTAGTTAAGCAATATCTGGAGGTCTTTAAGTTTCTTATTACCCTGGCTAAGGTTCCTATATAGGGCTCAACTTTTAAAAACTAATGATGTCCTCCAAATTGTGGAGGCAGAAGGGTCAGGTTTGAACCAGGAGACTTGTTTTCCAAATATTTTGCATGCTCTAATGCTCATAGTTTCTGCCTAATGGGAAGAAGACTATTCTGCTGAGCATGAATGAGCAGTAATAAAGCTCTTTGCACATTTAACAGAAGATGTAAATAATAATTATTGGAACAACTGTAAGGAAAACACTGTTTGTTCCCACACATTGTCTAGCAGTTCAGTCAGGAATAAGCTTTCCTCATTTGGCGTGTTTATAAACATTATGCACTTGTTTTTCATTTCCTCTTTATTCATGGATGGTCAGCTATACTGTCCAATTCCTCTTGGTGGGAGAAAGAAAGACATCAGACAAGAGAGGCATTTGGGGCAGATTGTTATGCTAAGGAAGAATGGAAGCTGGCATAGGAAAGAGATACTCTGAAAAGGCAAACAACTGGTAGATTTTGGAGATCCTGAACCAATAACAGAGATCTCTGAATTCTGAGGAAAATTGTTCTTTATACAAACCCTGACAATATTTAAAACGAACATATTTAAAACATGTTTGTTTTAAACAATATTTAAAACAAACATGTTAAGGACAAAGAATGTTCTCATGTTCTTTAAATGCAGATCCTTGAGAACCCTTCTGAAACTATCTGGGCTGATAAGCTTAAAAGGACAGGGGTAGAAGACCTATTTTATTCAAAAAAAATCCCATTTCATAATCATGATGAATATGATACCTGATTTATACATATATATTGCCTACCCTAATTTGCCAATTCATATCTTAAGACAAATTTTATATTTATTATTTTTATTGCCATAGGAATGTTTATATGGCCTCCCATCTACCAGTGGCATTTATTTCCTCCTAAGAAGTGGGTAAATATTGTCAACCCAATCCTTGGGGAACAAAATTAAGGATCAACCTCCTTATTCAGGCCATGGGCTATATTATTTATTTATAAAATTTATTGGCTACCCATCTTACCATAAGGAAGCTATGAGTGGGTTACAGACATAATATACACATACATACAACATGCACACATGCGAGCACACACATTAAAACCAAACATTAAAATCTAAGGACACATGGGAAAGATAGGGGGAAGGGGATCTGTTGTTACTCGATCAATCAATTCCACTGTGTTGTTCTTCCATTGGGGCCCCAGTCCAACTGACAGAGCCAGGCCTTTACGCCCCCTTATGAAAGGATAGGAAAATTGGGGCCAACTTCACATGGGGGGGGGGAGATATTCCAGAGGGTAGGAGCAATAACAGAGAATGTCATCGTCCTGGACCCCACCTGCCAGAATAACCAGCCTAATGGGATCTGCAACATGCTTCCTCTTTTGCAAGAGGGGGACAAGCCAATCCCAGTGGGATAAGACAGTCCCTCAAGTAACCTGAATGTAAGCCATGAAGGGCTTTAAAGGTAATCACCAACATAATGTGTGTTATGTTTGAATTAGATTCTAAATATGGGTTATTCAGTATGTGTTGGGCTTCACCTCTCGGAATTCATAACTTTGCCAATATTGGCTAAAATTATAGTTAAAAGTCCTAAAAACACAGTTTTAGCTGATAATTGTCAACATAACATGATTAGTGCTTAGACTGGGAACCACTAGGCTGGGAATTCCAGGGTAGAAAGTAAAAAAAAAACATCCTGAAAGGCAATGCAAGTTCTGAACCATAATTAAAGTAGCCATATAGATGTTTCTTTGATGATTTGAGTAATTCAAAAGAAAGAAGATGAGCCACTGACCTAAAAGCACTCAATGTTAAAGCAAGGTAATAACACAATTTCAGCTGTGATAGACATTTAATGAGGGTCACATGCATGCTGTTTGTCAAAGGTAGTTCTCAATCATGGATTATTTGAATTCAGACTGACCATATCAGGAGAAAAGGAAACAAGGTGTGATAGGTAGGATGGACAAATTCTAGCATTGCCTTGAAAAATGTGCTAAGCAGACACTAAACAATTCAAGCAGCCGGCAATCCTGTCCACATTTCCCATCAGCTCAAAAAACTCAAATCAAATGTGAGTTGACATATACCAGACTGTGTTATAAAGTTGCATCTAGATCAGAACCAAGTATTATTGAACTCTTTAAAAGAGTAAAAATGATAAGCAATATTGGTTACCAAAGCAACAAGCGGTGACGCACATTTTTAGTCTATAATAGAGAAAAAAATTATGCGGGAAAAGCTAGAGCTGAATTCACAAGAGTATTAGAAGGGGAAGCAGGAACAGCAAAACCAGAATTTCCAGATTGCTATTGGAGCCTTCTCAATAAAAGTAGTTTTAGCTTTCTTGCAGAGTTGATTTCCTGGTTTGTCTTATCTGCTGGACTTGACCTCTGCAGCTGCGTGCACACAGCACACTTAACCAGGTCAGCTAAAGATCTAGCAGGCGACCCACAATGCAAAGTTGGCTTTTCGGGATTAATATCTTGAGTAACTCACATCTGTATGTTTATGGTCCAGCAAACTATCCCCCCCTCCAAAAATATATGATTAATTCAGCTAAGTGGTTTGTATGAATTCGACCAGTGCTTCACCTTTCTACACCGTCAGGCAAACGGCGGTCAACTTCCAGACGGGAAAGTTTCACCCAAGCTCCTGTTCCGGGTGTGGATCCCAGCATAGCCCCTCTCGGCCTGTGATGTGGTAAGGATTAAACCGATCTGGCCGGAGGCGCGCCGGGCGACCGCTAGGGGGAGAGCGCGCCGGGCGGCAGCGAGGGGGCTCCCTGACGCGTCTTTCCGCGGGTTGCTGTCGTCGTGCTGCCACTCGCCTTATTTGTCTAGGAAGGGTATTCTCGGCCCCTCCAAGATGGCCTCGGAGCGGTTGTCAAGGCAACAGTGTGAAAGTCATCAGCGCCATGGAAACCCTTTGCGTGGCCGAATAATATAAATATTTTTTTCGCGAGGAAGGAGCCTGGGGATGAGTGGGCGATGTGCTATTTTCTGACGCGGCAGCGGGCGGGAGGGGGGCTCCCCGGCGGCGAGGGAGGGTGGGGGCGATAAAATTAGCTCAGCATGGAGGGGAGGAAGAGTTTCGGGAGCGGCGGGGCTTGCCCTTGGGACGGGAGGCCGGGGAGCCGCGGCCTCTGCCTTTGCATCTCCGAGTGCCAAGGGCCACTAACTGCGCACAGGTAAGAGGGCTTCTTGGGCTCGTCTTGCCGTGCGGCTCTCGGCTCCCTCCATCCCCACGTGGGGCAAGAGCGGGCGCGTCTGCCCCCAGCAGCCGGGCGGCCCCGAGGGCGACTGTCCCTGCAGCCCGCTATGGCTGGGCCAGGTGGACGTGGCTTCCTCTTCCAGTCTTTGGTGCCGCAGCGCAAAGCGGGGTGAACGGGGAGACAAGGGGAGTGCCTGAGTGTGTGAAGTTGAACAGTCTAGAAGGCGCTGCTTGAGGATTCTGCACGGGATAATTTGTGGGCAAAGAGGCTTTTCTTGGCTGTGTATCTGGAAGAGGGTAGCTTGGATTTATAGACAGGTAACCCATATAGGAAATCAATGCCAGAAAGAAGCCATGGGCCAGGAGCTGTTTCTGGGATATTATGTGCCCATTAGCAGGAATGTAGTAAAGCAACCTATTTGCTAGCTGGGCATCCGTTCTCATGCAAGAATATGCTCTCTGCTCCAAGAATTTTACAGCAGTATGAAGGATCCCATGCTTTAGTGAAGAATTTCACTAAATTCTTAGTGAATTCTGTGGGCTTCTTCACAAACATTTTTTTAAAAATCGATTCACAACAAATGCAGTGTTTTCCTTACGAAATGTCCTTTGTTGCTTTGTGAATTATATTTTTGGAAATAATTCCCATCTGTATACAGGTAGTCCTCAATTTACGACCATATTTGAGTCCAGAATGTATGCTGAATTTGTTAAGTGAGTTTTGCCCCAGTTTACAATTTTTCTCACTGGTTAAATGAATTGTTTTCAGTTCTTAAATTAGTAACAAGGTTGTTAAGTGAACCTGGTTTCCCCATTGACATGGCTTGTCAGAAGGTCACAAAAGGTGATCACATGACTCCGAGACACTGCAATCATCATAAATATGAGTCAGTTGTCAAACATCTTAATGTAAATCACATGACCATGGGGATACTGCAAAGGTCATAAGTGTGAAAAACCATGTCACTTTTTTCAATGCTGTCGTAACTTTTAATAGTCAATAAATGAACTGTTGTAAGTTGAGGACATACTGTATCCATACTGTAATGGGTACAATAATGACATAAATGAATGTGATAAAGACTTAAAATTGATTTTTCACTCTATCAACAGAACTTCAGGTAGCTGTAAAATAATCTGGGTTTTCCCATTATTTTGAGTGGCAACATGTTAGACCAAGTCCATCACTGGCTGAATATGTACATGCATAACACGTTAAAGAATTTAAATCAGAGCAACATTTCTTTCAAGAGCAGAGAAACTATTATAAAACTGCAATAATATCAATGATTGTATCATTTTGTGCATATCTGCTTGGATTAAGACCCTGTCCATATACATGTATACAGATTTTGCTAAACAGCTGCAGATCCAGTTTTTACAATAACTCATCAATTTTTATAATTGTCAATTATTCTCAATTTTTCAGGACACTGAATAAAAGTTTAAGTATGCAAATTATAGAAGCCACTAGGACAATAAATGACTATCTTCTTTTTGCTTCCTAATTCTGCCTGGTCACTAGTAGTGGCTTTCCTGAAGTTTTTCTAATCTGTTTCATGATCCTTGTTTGTTGATATCCACCTGCAGATTACTTTCTTCCCATTCCCATCATTCAATTTTTCTGAAGGTGAAGCACACTGACATCTGTAAGAATCTTCAGAAGTTCAATACAATCATAGCATTATTTGCCTAATATATGTGTGTAGAGAGGAGTAGCCCACCTATAGGTCTTACCTTAACATCCAAAGGCTTAATAAAAAAAAACACTTCTGCAATTATTTGGTTCAGACTTCTGCCAAGAGCAATGTGTTCCTGTCCTGGCAGATACCCAGGCAAGGACAAATAAAGATGGAAAGAGGGAAGAAGAAATGATAATTTGTCCATTTTCATCTCCAGTACCTCCCGTTACCAGAATTGGTTTGCCAAACATAATCCCTAGAAAGAATAAGAGCTGCCAATTACTGTGAAACAGCATTGCATGAGTTCATCTAATTCCCCAACCTCACATTCTTTAGATGTGTTGGGACTAGAACACCCAGAATTTCCAACATTGACTGGGAATTTTGAGAGCTGCTGTGCAAGTGTCTCTGGCATCAGGTAAGGAGGCTGGTTTTACCAAATATTAAATGGCAGGAAGATGGGATTGTGCTTTTTAGAGGTTCTGTTTTGCACTCAATGGGGCAGTCCTGAAAAGGCAGGACTGAAGGGTACAGAATTGGAATTACTTGCCCTGATTGCCTGTATACACACCTTCACCACCCATGTTTTTTGAGATATCTATTAATATTTTTCCCTTTCCCAAAGTGGAAAATTGAACTGAAACTATTATGTATTTCGTTACCAAATTTCTGAAGCTGTTGGGGGTGTATAGTTGCGGAATTATGGGTAAGGTCTCAGTGAGACTGTTTCTGGGCTGCTAGCACAAAGCAAGA
>JANHFP010000852.1:101790-112393 GCA_032468135.1 Calamaria suluensis | reverse complement strand
GCCCCTCTCCTTACGGACTCGGGGCGGTGTACAGCCATGATTTCATAAAACATAAATAATCATTAAGTTAAAATACTCATTAAGTTAAGTTATTATCATTGCCTTACAATCACAATAGGGATCATAAAATTTATCATCATGAGGTGATTATTAAGTGAGGTATCACATGACCACACCTAATTTTACAAGCTTTCTTTGCCACAGTTGTTAAGCAAAGCATCACATATCTGTGATGTTTGACCTTCTCTGCTGGTTTCCCTCTTGACTTTGCTTGGTAAGAGGCCAGCTGGGAAGGTTGCAAATGGAGATAATGTGACCACAGAATGCTGCAATCTTCATAAATGTGTGACAGTTGTCAAGTGCCCAATTCATAATCATGTAAGCAAGCATTGATATTATGATGAATTTATAAGCTATACCATATGTTTTATTTAGATCAAGGGTTTCCTTTGTCTGAAATGTTATAGGTTTTTCTTCTTGAGCAGAGGGTTGAACTAGAAGACCTCAAAGGTCCCTCCCAATTCTGTTATTCTGTTCTTTTAATAAGACCTTGAGACTGTAATGTTTTTTCTTTCCATTGTAATTTTTTCATTTTAAGTTCTTTATTTTTGAAACCTAAAACAATCAGATTAAACCAGTTGATGTTTTAATAACTAAATGTAATATACAAATGGGAAACAAAAAGAACAACTTGGATAACTTTATTATACTGGATTTATAAAAGAGAAACCTCACTATTGTAGTGTATTTATTTCTCTTTTCTCCCTTTTTTTCTTTCTATGTTTTCATTTTTTATTTTTTCTGCATTTTCTTTTTTATATTGTTTTCTTGCAATTTGTATTAGTTTTTATCTGTATAAATGTAACACTTATTGAAATTATTATTTTAAAAAACTTCAGCCTTTAACCTATCTTGGTTGAGTACTTGGCCTCTTAAAGCAAAGAAGGATATCCTTACTTTTCCTTACATCCTGCAATGGAATTGTAGTTGTTGGGCTGTTTTAAAAGCAAACTGAAAAAATAGAATAATTTCCATCTTGAAAGACAGTAGCTTATTTGTCTAAGAATTGGGAGGTGGGAAAAAATGTGATTTTATATGCTTCAATGCCTTTATTTCAATATATGTTACTGTATTACAGAACCAAAAGCTTTCAAAGTATGCACTTACATGAGTTAAAATCACTCTGACAATCTGACTTCATGGCTAAAAATAACCTTTCCAAATATCTTTTAATTATTGCCTGAGCTTATCACAGCAGTTTTTACAAAGCTATTGTCATCAATTAAACTAGATCATCTTTTAAGATTCTAGCGCTCCTTTTTTCTTCTTCTTACTTAATGCTATGGCTATGCCCATTCTTTTTCATTTTTCACTGAAATCAATTTCAGAATAAACAAACTTAAAACAACAGAATGTTGACATTTTTTAATGTCATGAATTTAAAAAAAATAAACACATGTAATCATCTCAAAGGGTACCTTTCTTTGAATGCTGTCCCCTTCATATATAAGTCTGGGCAATGGTTGAGAAATTAATGTAGAAATATGCTTAAGGCAGGTCTGTCCAAACTCACGGCCTGAATGTGTCATGCGCTGGCCATGGCCATGCCCTGTTTAGCAAAGGGGGGAAAACTCATGATACATCACATGACGACACAAGTTTCACATCCGTGGCTTAAGAAAATTTATTTTATTTATTTATTTTGTCAAACATGCATAAGATAATAGATATAAGTATAAACATGACTATGAATACATGAAATGGATATGAATAAATGGGGACATTATGACAGGGACTTATGCATGCCCCTTACAGACCTTTTAGGAATGCGGTGAGGTCAACAGTAGACAGTCTAAGATTAAAGTTGTGGGGATTTGGGGAAGAAACCACAGAGTCAAATTCCCCATTCTCCTTAGTGGCCACAAAGAAATTAGCTTTGAATAACTGCTCTTGGTCTCTGAATTATTTTTTTCTTTTTACTTGAAGTTATGTTGAATAACTATGTTGTACCAGAGGTTAGTCAATATTTTGATATCTTTGCTCACTGATGCCAAACTCAATCTATCTGTTACATTTGGAAAAAAAACACAACAATCTCGTGCCAGCCAAAAGAGATGGCATTTGCACCCACTAAGACTGAACCATAAAGAGCAACACTCTTTAATATTAATGGAAGAAACTGACCTTAATTCTAGTGGAGAACTAGACTGATATATATTTTCCAAACTGGCAAATATTTTTTATCAACAGCTGGTCCATCAACTACATACATGTCTACATGCTGTCATTACACTGGCATGAAGAGCCCAGATGCCAAAGAAATTAAAGATATGGTAACCTTGAACCAGTCACACTCTTTCAGCCCAACTCACCTCACAGAGCTTTCATTGTCGAAAAAGAGATAAAAGTATGTTAGATATGTTCATACCTTTGTCTTTACATTTATAATAATAATAAAGGTAGGATTCCAAAAATGATATAAGAAAGAGCTGAAAGTAGTTTTCACAAATGTAGAAAACCATTGTTTTCTATCCTTGCCAGTATTGCTTCTATATTATAGCAATTCTTTTATTACCTTTTTTCTTTAAATTATTTACCTATCTTTTACTGATGTTTTTTATACGTTTCATCAAATCATGAATTTCTTGGTCTTCCCCTTTCTATCCAGTCACCCTTCCTTCTTGAATTTTGTTTTGCATTATGTTTTGTATTAGGTGGCAACAAGAGTTAGGTTGCCTCCTAATGACCATCCAGTTTCTTGAAGTCATAAACAATAATTCTACATTATGAATTAGTAGAGAGGTTCTGTGCTTACACTTAATACAATGCCTGAATACTTTTTCCATACAATTTACAAAACATGATTAGGCTTAATTTAGACCACACTTATTTTTAACCTGTTACAGGTCAGTATCAGCTCTTTAAATTATACCTAGAAATTAATAAGCAATCAACCAAGGATTTGCAAGGCAGGTGTCCATGCTTCCACTGACAGTTGGTGGTGAGCATTCATGCAGCTATATTCTATATACAAGTAAAGCTTCTGGATGGTTTTAAATCTTCAACTACCTTCTGGAGTAAAGTGCAACAGCCTAGCATATCATTTATTATCAACCCAAAGGATTAATGCATCTTATTTTAACGAGTTTAAACTAAAAATAAGGGAGTATAAGTGTGAACTTGAGCAATAGAAGAAAATCAATTTCATAATATCATGTGTATTAGTAATTAGTGTAAAATATATTTCAAAGGTAACTTATCAGTTCTAGAATAGTATACTTTTTTCCTCCCAGCAGGCAAATTTTAAGACTTTATTTAAATCCAGATTTAGATTTGTTTAAATCCAGTGAGAACAATTTAGAATCCTATATGACAAGTAAATGCTCAACTCCATTCAGTCACCCCAGTCCACCCTGAATTAAAGGATCACAGGGTTGTAAAAACAACAACCCCAATTTGGAATGCTGTTAAAATACTTTTTGAAATATATATTTATGATATCATGAAAATAAATGGTATTTCATGTATTTCAACATTTATATTTCAAAAAGTTTATAATATTTTCAGAAACTAAATTCCAATCTATTGCCCCAATCCAACATACATAGGAAGAGGACAAGGGTCACATAGGGCTAATGTGAACATCAGAAAATCATATTTTCTTATAACAGTTATACTTTTTAAAGTTGCTCACTCTTCCTTCCTTCATCTTAGCTGCATACAGTATTTACCCTCTTTATTTCTCTCATTCTATGATTGCCTTGGTGCACCTGCCACCAATTCTTTTTGCTATGTGACCAGCCCATTTCCATTACAATTCATTTCATGATATTCATTTATTGTCAGCTAATCATTTGCTTATTACACCAGGAAAGAAGTACTCAGAAACAATTCCTTTGTTCATAACTTTTACTGGAGCATAATAAGATACCAAACGAAGTACAAAGCCAACAATGAGGAACCGGAAATAAAATGAATATTTTATACTGTTTGAGGCAAAAGCCCTCCTTCATCTTGACAAAGTCCAATATTAACACGTCCATTAAGCACGTGGGTTGGGAGGAATGAAGAGGTCACTTCCTTCAATCAGTCATCAAGTAACGGACATTACTTTTGGCGGTTAGTTCTCAATGGCTGGATGCACGGTTCCTCATACGTCATTCCCTATTAATTAGATAACACTCCCACTTCACATGTCAGCTGAAACCCACCTAAAGACGTTTAGGAATATCACAGCATTCAGAAATAGAATATACAGAAGACACTTCTAATAAGATTGAAACAGAAAGAAAGAGAGAGAAAGTAAAACTTATTATATTCATAGCTGAGGGTGACATTTATTCTCTAATCCATGAACAGGTATTTCTATCTTGTTTTGCAATCTGAGCATGGAACTTTCTATAGCTCTTTGTGCCACTCTTAGTTTTATATTGATTGTGAGGTTAATGTCCATGTTGCACCAGCAAATGTTAGAGGAGGTAGCACACAGTGATGGAAAACTTTTTTTTATTCAGTTATAGGGTGACTGTTCTGGAAAATGTTGTTTATCTTGCTGAATGTCTACCAACCACATTGAACACACTTTTCAATTTCTTTATTATATCACCTTCTATTGAAATCAAGATATTGGTCTACTATACAAACACACACACACACATATATACACACATACATACACATAGTAAATGTATTAAAAATAATACACAAAACTACAAAATTTATCTTGGTCATTTAGTCCATTTTTTGATTTTTCACAATCAAGCAAAACAACGAACTGATAGCAGGTGGTCATAGAATAGACCCCACTAGGACTATTCCAGACCCCACATAGACTACCCCAGGTAGTCATAGAATAGACCCCACTTGATTAAAATGTGCCATGAAAGAAACCTAAAACAATATGAATAGATGACATCAGCAAGTATTGGGGACCCAATTGGCAATTGGTTGGAACCATGTGGAATACAACTTCATCCTGCAGTGGAATGAAGGATGATGAATTTGTCTCATTAACTGAGAACAGAATATTCAAATCACACATATAAAAAAATGAGATATGATACAACCTAGTGCCAGATTTGAATGGATCTTGAATCAAGTGGTCTTTAGGGGCCTCTTTCCTAAAGCAATTTGGTGTGTCTGCCAATACTTATTCCTCACCCTGTCTATTTAAACTATAGCACTTGGTAGTTTTCTAATAAAAGATTTTAAATTATTATTTCTCTTTTCTTAAGGAATTATAGCAGGTGTCAAACTCACAGCCCGTGGACTGGATGTATCACATGGTGGCCCCACCCTTGCCCAGTTTAATAATTGGTAAAGTTGCAATATGTCACATGATACCGACATGATGACATGAGTTTGACACCCCTGAATAATAGTGACTGATACCATGGATACTCAGAATGGATGTTTGTCTAAGTTGTAAGTGCATGTTTAATTTGGAAGTCATAGCTATTAATTCTTGAACAAACCCCCAGTAGTGCTCTACATCAAGTTTTCAGACAATAGTAACACTACTTTAAAAACATTCTGCTTGCAAATGCTGGTGTCTTCATATGACCCTTTGGTCACTATATGTATCAGCTCATTCCTTAATAGAAGTAGCAAAAAAATTATTTGAATATGCCAATAAAATAAAAACATATGCAAGCATAGTGAAGAGATGCTCACTTACTGGCGTAATAAAAGTTCTTATACTGCCCTATAATTAGGTAGCCAAAAAAGAAGGATCACTTCTTTTCTGCTGTGCAAACTGTAGTCAGAGGAATGAAATAATGGGAATGGCTCATTGTATACCAACTTCAGATGATCCTACTCCATCATTTCTTTTTCTGTTTGGGATAGAATTAAAGAAGAATACAGGACACTCTTGTTCGATTGCATCAAATCCATATTAAATAAACAGCTAGCCTCCTCTTTCAGCAGCCAATATTCACTGCTTAATTAAATCAGAAGCACTCACATTCCCCAATGTATGAGCCTTTTGGCCTTTGAAAATAAATCACCAGACCATGATTTAATTCAAATCTCCATTCCCCAATGGCTCACTTTTCATGTTTACTTAAATACTGCCCTTTGGTGTGATTTTTCTCCCTCTGAGTACCATACATAGATCCCTTGCCACCTATGTGTGTCATAAATTGCTTTAACTAACTCACCATTTTAACTTGACAGTTTCTTGTCAAGAACTACTTTTCTTTGCATATATCTCTCAGGATTCCAGTTAAGTTTATCTTTCAACTCTCATCTAAAATACATCTTGGAGGCATTGCCAGAAAAAATAAAAAGTAGCATAGCTATACTTTCAGCTAAAACTGCTATCACTGATGACAATGAAAGGTATTATTATAAATACATATGTAAATAAAACAAATTATTGATTTCAAAATGCATATGCTGTGTTTTAAAAAAAGACACTGAAAGAGGTTATAAGTTTTTTTTAAAAAAAGAAATGATTGTTTTTAAATAAGTCTGCTTGTTGTTCCCATTACTTCTGATGAAAGAGAAACTCTCATGTTTCAAATGACTATTTTAAGAATCAGACTGTTTCATGAAAGTTCATCAACTAACCATTGAAATAGCAAGCCTTTGACTAATGTCCAAAGTTTTTCCTGCTGCCACTGAATCACTATGACCATTCGACATGTAATTGGGGAATTAAGTCATTGTTAAATTAAATAGAATAGTTATTATGTCTTGAGCAAATGAATTTGCTATATTTCCCCCCTGAACAATTTAGAATTAAGTCCTTCAGTGTTCTGATTTGTATTATTTGAACATAGGCAGTTGTTAAGGAATGACACAAACATTTTGGATTCTTTTCAAATGTTTAAAGCAGAATTAAGCACCAGCGTTTTCATTCATGAAGCATGAATGTGAGCAAAGAGCACCAACATTGAATATTTACTTCATATGATCTATAAAAAAGATTCAAGGTAAAAAAGAAAAGAAATAATATAAAATATAACAAAAAGGGCACTAAACTATTGATAAATGGTATCATATATAATGATGGGGAAATAAGCAATTGAATAAACTTCCTCTTTGAACTATCCTTAGGTTTTGTACAATGTTGAAAATTGTATCCATTTTTTTACAGAAATAAACTCTGAATTTATACTAATTTTAAGTATATTCTATTAGTTTTGCCACAATTTTGCACAATATATGACAAAATGTTAAGGTGAATAAGTGCTACTGCTACTGGCAGCAATGTTCTTGTATTTGTTTGCCAATCTTCTTTCAAAGACCACAAGATGGTCAGATTACAATGATTTGGTATGTCAACAAATCTGGCCCTTAAACTTGGCTACCCCGTGGACTTCATCGATAAGTACAAATTTAAACTACAGGCCCTTCTTATAAAACCTGAAGAAATTTCATAGTACTAACCAGTGCAGTGTCTTAGAAATTATCAAAAATTACTAAACTGTCATAAAGAACATGTTCCTTTGTCAGGAAGAGCTTTGTGTTTGGGGAAAAAATGACTGGCTTGTATATATCCTAAAGTAATCAGTGACAGTAATATGACTTTAAAGCAATTCCCCAAGCTCCTTTTGCTTTAGGCAAAGTACTGTATATGGCCACTTCCCTTCAAAGACTCTCTTCAGGGAGCAGGGATTTCCGCAGCAGGGAAGCCAGTCATCTGAAGGCAAAGAAAGCCAAGCAGATGCCCACTTAGGATGCCCAAAGCATGGTCTGAACTGCTAAGATAGCCTGTATAATTAGCTTTCTCCCCAAAAAGATCCTTTGAGTAGTAGAGAGGGAGAGAATTAAAAAGCCTTTCCCTGTATTCCAACCAAGACTTATAAGTCATATAGACTTATAAGTTATATAACTGAGGTAAAATCGTACTGTTTCTGATGCTTGTCTTTTCCTGAAACAGTCTTTGCAGTGCATTACTGACAAGCATATGAAAACTGTTATTGTAATTAAGCATAGATGTTTCCAGTTAAGTCCGCCAATCCAGCAGGAAAAATAATCAAACGTCATTGGCTGAGCCATCTGATAGCTCCCTATAAAAGGGGAAGCTGTCAGACAAGCCAGCCACTGGATTGCACCAATCTACCACAATAAAGAGCTGTTGTTACTGAAGAACTGTGTCCTCATTCTTCCATGGTCCTATCTAACAAAACTGTAATCTGATTTTTTATTTTTAGAAAAATGGCTGAAAGTGTTAGCCTGGGCCCAATTTCTTCTGTCCTGGTGCAATTAACATGCCTTTCATTAAAGTATTTTAAAAAGGCTTTCTGAAAAGGCAATTCACATTCATAGAACAGAGGTCTTCAAACTTGGCAGCTTTAAGACTTGTGGATTTCAACTCCCAGAATTCTCCACCAATCCATTGAATATTTACTCAGGACAGAATTTTTCTCATTTCAATTCAATTTCTTGTACTTCTGAGAAGATCTGAATAAGACTTCAGTCTGGTTGCTAAGCAACAGACCAAATATTTTCTGTCACTCCATTCCCTTTTTATGAAAAGAAGTCATCAAGAGGGCTGCCTCACTTTCAGTGTAATTATCATATTACTAACTATCCCTGTATGACACACCCAAGACATTTGTCTGGCTGAAGCATTTGGCTGGCTGAAGCAAAAGACACAATGGCACTGAATGTCATTGCATTATTCTATATGCAAAACTGACTGATGAAGTGTCTCCTCCCCCCAACCTGAAATCAGTGAGCAATTTTGGAAATGTAAAAGTGCTATAGCACAGATTCATCTTGCGGGATGGAATGTACAACAAATTCTGGAAAAATGGAATAGGGAACACAATAGTTAAGGAGGAAGCAAGGCTATTGCAGAAAGGCTCTTGAGTCAAGGGAAAGGAAAAATATAAGAAAGGTTAGCCAAATGTTTTAAATAATCTATTCTTAGAAGTTGCTTAGACTTCCAGTTTGGGTGGTGTGCAGGCGAGGCGCTTGGTGTGAGAGCTCCATCACACTGGGTGAATTTTACAGTAAGATTACCCATTTGCATGAATTTCTACTTGAGTTAAGAGTGGAAATCAAAAGGGGAACGTCCAGAGAATCAAGGGAGAGGCGCAGATCCCAGATTCAACCTGGAGATCCCCTAGGATCTTCTGTAAAAGACAACGCTGTTGCCGCTAAGAAGCCTTTTGCACACACCCCTTTTAATGGCGACGTGTCTGGAGCAAAGAAAATAGCTGGAATACCGGTAAAAATGTGGATTTAAACTCCTTAAATTGGAACAGTAATTTCTTTATATAGTCACTGGTGAATAAGAAATACTTGGAACAAATTTAAAAGATTGGCTCGACACAAAGTAACGGGCAGCGCAACAGCATGAAGATAAGAGAGCCTGAGAAGGAGAAAGGCAAAGATCGCAACTTCGAGATACAAAGTTGCTAGCGATTTCAGTGCCTTGGAATAAAGGGGCACTTGAAAAAGAAAAAGGAAAGATTGATCAGGCGATTTGACAGAAAGGACAGCGGTAAAGTGACAGAAGGTTCATGGAAGGTTGGAGAGACGTAAGAGTACGTTTAAAGGCATATTGACACCAACTTCAGCCACAACGGAAATTGCGGAGATTGTGAGTTTGGCTGGTTTGGGGTGATTGCAGAAAGCGGAGGTGCAAGCTGGTGCGAGCTGGGAGAGGCGGACTAGAGGACTGTGCGGCAGATCGGAAGATCATGTGGTGGCTGAGATCGGGAGAAACAAGTGAGACGGAAAGGTGGGGGTGAAGGAAGAAGCCATATTGGAGAGGTTTGCTGCTCGTGAGTGACAGGAGTTCGCAGCAGAGTTCGCAATGAAGATCGAAAGGAATGTCCTTTTCTGGTTGGCTATCTTTTGGGTTCGTTTGCAAAGAAAGAAGATCGTGAAAATTTTGCAACATTTTCTGGTTTGATTGTGTTTGATTGAATTGAGTTTAGTGAAGAAGAAGGAAGTGAAGGAAGTGACGAAGAGAGGAGGAGAAAACGGAAGGAGAAAGGAAGAAAGAAGAAAGTATACGCAACGAACTGTCTGTGAAAAATTTAACCTATTAGTGTCTTTGAGCAAAAGTCTAGAACATTGCAAACCAGTGTGAATAAAAATTACTGTATATCAATGGAAGCTTCCGGGTTGGGTAGGCGCTACGACAGTGCGTCTGTGCCAGAGCTCCGTCTGGCACAAACAAATTTGGATAAAGAAAGACTCGTAAAGGGTGAGTGGGGTCCAGTGAAGACCTGCTCCTGGAAGGGAAATATCTGAGGAACACGGTGATAGGCGCTAAACCGCATTCCGATAAGAAGATCCCCAAGCTTTCAGATCCAAAGAAAATCGGGCATCATTTTGAGGCCGATCCAAGACGTACTGCCCCCGCTAAGGCAACAAGGAAGAAAGAAGAAGGGAAACAACTGAATATCAATGTAAGTGTCTTGATTTGAACTTCTCCTAATATATAACTATCGGAGAGTTGCTAAAGAAAGTCTTTGCAGAAGGAAAAAAGAAAGCGCTATTTATATTGGCAAAGCGAAGTACGGAGTACTGATCGTTAAGGATTGTATGCTGCAGCGGGTGAAGTGAGGGAGGAGGAAGAAAGAAAGATTTGAAAGTAGTTGAAGGAGGTGTAGGTTGGAAAAGACTCGAGTGATTG
>JANHFP010000848.1:118230-130984 GCA_032468135.1 Calamaria suluensis | reverse complement strand
GCTGGAAGAGGAATGTCTTCAGCTCCCGACGAAACACTTTCACGTCGGAGAGCCTCCGCAGTGCTGGGGGCAATTCGCTCCAGAGGGCCGGTGCCCCCACTGAGAAGGCCCTACCTCTTAATTTTAATTTAGTTTAATTTTAGAAATGCAAAGATTATTTAAGATTGTAATCTGCAGTATGAGCTGAATTTGCTGTTTTTATAATGAATAAATAAATTATAACTGATACTAACATTTTAGCAAATATGTTTCATCTTCATGATAATTCTTATTTTTGATTTGGAAATCACATTAATTTAAGTAATTGTGAAATGACTTATTACACTGATTGGGATAAACAGATACACCTCTAAGAATTTCCTCCTTCCACACCAATACTTTAATTAATGGTCAAAGTATTTCAAGTTATGGTTCATATCCATCCTTTCAGAGGCATAACACATTTTAAAACCAAACATGAGTGAATGGCATACTAACCTCAGTAAGCGGAATAAGAATATTGCAGCACCCATCTTCTTTACTAGCAAAACAAATATAACCATCAGAAGCATACAGTTTTCCAGCTGTGTGACAACGGCTGAAGGGTGTCCATAAAGAGCAATCCACAATTTCATGCAACCTCTCTTTCTTTGGTAACCTAAAAAAGGCTCTGAAGTATTCATTTTGGGCTCTTGTCTCCAAATTCCTATTAAAAAAAGTTATTTATAGACAATTTAAGCACCCTTTTTAATGCAATAGGATCTCCTGAGTAGAAGAAATATATACAAGAGAGAGAAAATATATGCTTGTGTAGTTGGTTTCAATTTTAATCATATTATTTGAAGAAACCCTGCATCACATGTCTGTTAAAATGATTTATTTATAGGCCAGACTCCACTGCTGAGTGGTATCTACCCATCTTTGACTATGATGACACATCAGAAAATAGAATGTTGTTTACTATGTTAAACAACTATATTATATGCATTCCTTGGTGCTAACAATTTCCCTACATACCATTGGAAAATAGTTAACAGAAAGACAGGAATGAAACTCTTACAGGTGGATACACCTGTCAGGAAAAAGGCTGGTTTTAGCTTGTATAGCCCAAGGTGTCTAATGAGATGGATACAAGTGGTTAAATATTCTCTTTTTTGTTATTTTAGAATGTAATTGATATAGTTTTAGATATGCAATTCACTTTGCCAAAGTCAGCATGAGCAAGTTAGTGGGTAGTATGCATGCCTTTGTAAGATTTTAGCTGACTGCAGTTGTAACCAAGCCAATCCGAAATATTTTACCCAACCCTTAGAAACAACATAGTACCAAAAGACTCCTATAAATAGTTTGTTACTGAAGTTATGCTACTTGTTTCATGATATGTAGGCTTCTCAAATACTGTTTTTAAAAAAAATAAAATCAAAAACAAAGAAGTTGTTCCTACTGCTCAAAATGCAAATAGATGTGAGCTATCAAGCTTTTAAAATATATATGCACATATTTTTTTAAAATGATACACCTATACCTAATGTATAAATGTATAATGGAATAAAAGCAACCTATAGGATCTTGGGATTTTAGTAGGTTCCTAATAAAGACCACACAAATCAGAATACTGCTGTAGTTCAGATTCCATCTCCAAATAGTGCTTTAGAATATTTGGGAATGCAAAACAATCTAAAATATCTTAACGGAGCCATACTTTTTCCCCAGGACTATCCAACCCTTAGAATAGGCCAGATGCTTTAAGATACTGCAGGCAAGCGCTATGTTCATGCATTAAAACAAAATCTGTAATATTGCACTGTCCTAATAAACTTTGACACTGTTAAATAAAAGCCACAATGTCTTCTCACCTTATATAGTTGCGTATGTTTGAGAATTAACATTTTATGTTCAATGTGCTCTAAATAGTAGAAACATTAACTACTGTACTAAGAATTGGTTGCAATGCCCAACATAGATGGCTCCTGATTCCATGTCTATACCTCATCCTTTGGCTCCTACAGCATTTACTGTTCTAGCCCTTATTTCCCTTGCCCTTTAAGTTTTGTGATCATAAAAGAAATTATATCTAAAGAATTGGGTAGGAGGAACTATAGCTCTGACAAGAACTTTGGGCTCAGACAAAAATCTAAATTGTAGAAAAAGTAGCACAGCAGAAGTATGAAACCACCAAGCTCAAGAACAGGATCAGAACTTCCAACACTTCTTAAACATAGGGCTGAAGGCTATACTTCTTAACTAATTAACTAATATTGACAAAATATTTTTCTCTTTGCTAATACCCTAAAACAAAATGTCAATAACCTTTAATTAAAATTGTATAAATATCCTTATATCAAAACAATATATTAAGATTCAAAACAATATAAAGAAAAAAACAAGATTTGTTGTAATTCACTATTGTTTTTGCTAAACAGCATTTGATAGATTGAAGTATAAATCACAGTGAGGAACAGTTTTTCTAAGTAGGCATGGCCACTCTCACTTGTCCAATCAATAAAAAAGGCAGCTGAGTACTATACATATCTTAATAGTTACATAGGTAAAGTTAGGGTATGAGTCTATTCATCATTAAAATTGCTTTCTACCTACGCACACAACATGTACAATAATATTTCAAGTCAGAGTGGGTTTCAGCAGGTTCTGACCAGTTCTGGAACACTGGTAGCAAACATTTTGAGTAGTTTGGAGAATCGGTAGTAAATATCTGTGGCCACACCCATAGAACCCGTAGTAAAAAAATTGAAACCCACCACTGTTCCAATACACATCTCTCTTAAAACAAATTTGTCAATAATGCACCAAGAGAATAATTTAAATAGGGAAAAATAGAAAAAAGTACTGTTGAACTATTTCAGAAACCATATAGTCTGACTTTAAAGACAAAATTTACATCAACAATTTTAAAATATCTGTACAGATCTAGAATCAGTTGTGAATATAAAAATAATAGAAAATATTTAAAGGCTATTTTTCTTTCATTTCTTTTCTGAGACAGATGATCTTTTATTTAGACATGATTATGCTACAATATATTGCATTGAGTGGGAGAAAGTCTCCAATAAACAATAACAACAAGCTTATGTTTTACCTCTTGGTGATCTGAGTCGGGTCCTGCAGACCTGGATCCAGTTCAAAAACCTCATTATCTAGTAACCGGCGGAGGGTTACATCTGCCAACTGTTCCATTATCCTGAATGCCTCATCAATATTAAGAAACATCGAGAAATCTCGTTCTTTATTTTGAGTGGTAATACGGATAATGTCAGTCATAAATATATTGGAGGTTCTTTCCAGTTTCTGAATATCAACCCAGGATATAGTAAGTTTTACTGAAATTAAAAGTAACAAAAATATTGGTTCAAAAAAATCATCAAATGCAAAGTCTCACAAAAATATCAACATTCTCTTAATGTTTCTTTAATGTGAATCCTACTACAGTCATTAGAATAAAAGTCATAAATCTCTATTCACTGTAACACAGAAGAAGCATTAATGTATGTAGTGTATTTTAATCACTATGCTTTGTTCTTATAGGCAATGTAACAAAACTACTCTAAGCACATTTTGGTTTTTCTGCAAACTGTATAAATCTTTCCTTTTTTTCCTAAGATTTGTTTTTAGAAAAATAATTATTCTAAACAAGGCACATGGCAAAACGAATATGCAATTCCTGAATGTAAAGTTAAAAAGCTAATGTTGGGGGGTGGTGGTGTATGTACACATGTTTGTATATGTATATAAAGGTTGGCAGAAGCTGGGACAAGTAACGGGAGCTCACCCCGTTATGCAGCACTAGGGATTTGAACCACTGAACTGCCGACCTTTTGATTGACAAGCTCAGCGGCCTTACCCGCTGAGCCACCGTGTCCCTCTTGATCTACAGTATATCTATCCACTAATTGTTCTACTCAATGGCTAATAAACATGCATGTTTCCTTCCAGAAAAAGCAAAGGAATCAGAAGTCAGTATAATTTAGCATTTGCTCAAATCAATATTCAACAGGCAACCTACTGTCAATGTTTGGGGCTCTCTCATTGTATTGCTTTTATAATAGTTCAATTGCTACTTTTTAATAATTTTATGTATTTCATCCAAGTATATAAGCACTGGCTGGAGCAAACAAAAGAAGCAGCACTTTCCATTTCCCTTAAAAGTAGCACACGTGGCCAGGGGTTACAGTGAGTTAATGATGGTGCAAATTGAATAAGACAGAATTTATATTTGTATTGCAGCTAAGTTAGCCTTATTTGAGGCTTATTCTACAATGTTCCTAAAATGAGGTATGATTGAAAGGCCTGGTTGGGTACAGATCATCCCTGAGAAGATCTAAGGGGTTGATTTGATGGCAGATAAGCAGTTAAACCTAACCCTATTACTACAGTACTAAATATACTGGTACTACTACCAGGAACTATGCCAAAAAAATCCTAACCAGTGTTAGTGCAGAGGTGATTTTTTAAAATGATTGCTATTCTGAAAGGGCACTTCTTCCCTTGAAGTGTCATATCCTCATTCAGTGATACAATGCCACTAGCATGAGAATATATCAAGATGATTCCCCAGTTATGGCATCATATAACCAATACATGGCTCAAATCATCCTTTTGAGTGGGATCTAACCTTTTCTGCAAAACGTCTAACATTAGCAGTTTCTCTGGGGTATATTTTAGCCAAACCCCTTGCCAGAATGTTTTAAGACAGCAGATATATTTATTTTTCCCACTGTGAAAAAGAAAGGTGAGAGATGAGTTCTGAATACCTTTAACGTTTAAACACTTTAGCATGGTAAATTGTTTCTCTCCATTGAACATTTTGTTTTGTATCCCTTCAACAAATATATTTCTTTGTGACAAGTAACAATCACCTCCTACAGAGAAAGAGATATATCACACAATTATCAGAGAAAATTAAACAATAACAAGAAACATACAAAAGAAAGAAATAAAAAAATAGAATTCTAGATGTCTGCTCTCTTTTCCCTTTATATGGAAAACAATGAACGGCAAAATATGCACATGAAACAAAGTTGTTTAAACTAACAAAATGAAATGTGATTCCATGGTGTGAGCATCAATGAATCCTATGTAAAGCCCAAATGGCAATAACTGTGTCATATGCCTGAACCTTGTAGTGAAATTGCAAACCTGTAAGGAGATGCTTGTTTCTTTTCAAAGGCCTTCTGGTTATTTTAAACAAACTATAAGCATAGGCCACATCTAACATGAAAGGAAGAGGTTGGAAATTTTTGCAATCAATAGCCATAGTCATTGGATATCACGCCTAAAATGCTAACTCAAATCATGCTACTTCTTTCCTGCAATTGTACAGTCAGAAAAATTGCCTACAGCAGGGGTATCAAACTCATGACGTCATAGCGGCATCAGGTAATGTATCAGGACTTTTTCCTCTTTCACTAAACTGGGGGTGAGTGTCGCCAGCACTTGATGCATCTGACTGCAAGTTTGATAGCCCTGGCCTACAGGAAAGAAATAACCCACCTCACAAGGTTTTTTTTTTTTGGAGGGGGAAGGTAAAGTAAAACATGGGAACATCTTCCCATGATGTACACTGCCTTGACTTAGACAGAAATAAAGGGAGGATGTAAATCTAATCATCATAAGAATAACAACATAAAGTTGTCCTAATAAAGCAGGAATGTGGCTTATTAGGAAGCCTATGTACATATAGCTGTATACTTTATATAGCTTTCTCTTTACAAACAACTACAGTGGATGTTTGCAAAAGGCTGACATCCAAAAGCAAGAACATTAAGGGAAAGGAGGCTTATCAGGGCTGCTCACATATTAAGAAATTTGGGGCATTACATCTCAAAGGGGATAGCTTCTTTTAGAACTGTATTGTTTGTCTGGGAAATAACACAGCAGTATTGTAGTTACTGATACCGGTACTGTACAAAGCACATGAGAACTCAGTTGCTTGAAAATAAGTGAATGGACAGTCTTCATATTCTTTTTTTTTCTTATCGATGATTACACCAATATCCTTGCTGGGGGCTCTTATTTCTGAAAGGTCTATTCAGCAGCTTCCCCCAACCTGCCACCCAATATTATCTTGCTTGTTCTGATGGAGAATCCTTTTCTTTTGTTCTGAAACCTGCCGGCATCTCTATTCAGGAACAACAATGCAGGTGATTTTGTAATATGTTGATTCAAATCCCAAGTCTCTCTCCTTCTCGTTCTCCCTCTTTGTCTCTATTGTAGGTGGTTTCAATAGAGAAAGGATGCAAAAATTGCAGTCTGAGAAAAGAAGGTATATGTAGCTTGCAAACAATCCCAAAGCTTTTTTAAATAAAATTAAATAAAGACAGATGGCATTGCTTCATTAAATTGGAAAATGAAAAAAGAGTAAACAAAGTTTTTGCAAACTAGGAAGTTTCTCTGTGTGTGTGTGTGTGTGTGTGTGTGCATCTGAATGCAGGTTGCTGCACACTTATTTCATTGTCAGTTATAAGAATTTAAATGTAGAAATTGTATTTTAAATAATTACCTCCATTTTCAAAGGCACTAAGTTCAGATTTAGAGCAACTGTCCACTGAGGCTGTTGTTTTTGTTTGCCTTTCTATAATGTTAAACTTTGATGGAACTGCAACACCATCACCTAGAACGGTTAGAGAGAAAATCTGGGGAGTTATTAAACTGCATGTAATAGTAATAGTTTTCTGTATGGACAGCTATTATCATAGCATTACCTACTGTTCTATAAGTTTTAGACCCCTACCTATTGACAATATATTTATTTTATTTTATTTTTTATTTTATTTTTTTATTTATATACCGCCCCATCTCCTCAGACTCAGATATGGATCATAAATATGAAATTACTAAGTTCTACTTATCGTTTTTTTCTATAATAATGCTCAGTTGACCTTAGAGTAAGTTACGTTCATATGTTATAGAAAATATTAGGACTAATATAACTTTCTATCAACCCATCTAACTATTCAATAAACTTTAACTGGAGAACCAAAAGGCTTTACTGTATTTCTTTTTTACATACAAAGATATATAGGAAGCTGTCTTACACCAGATATAATTAATTCATGTAATTCAGTTGAAAAAATAAAACATGTTGACTATCAAATCCCCTTTCCTGGCTTCCAGAACACAATAATCAGAAGGTCAAAATAGAAAGGAGGCTCCAAATCACCTTTCAAATCCCCAGTCTCTTCCCTATTCCCCTAAAGAAAACCATTCCATTTTGGGCATTATCCACTTATTTTGAAATAACATAGTATGCAAAGACTGTTATAGCCCTTAAACTGAAACAAACTCTTGGCACAACCCAATATTTTCAACTTTGACTAGCAGCAACTGGCAAATTCCCCATTATGACATCTGTTAATTGGTACTTTTAGTTGACAAGTCCAAAGATTGAACTTAGGCTTCTTCCTGAGTCTACTTATAAACAATACAATGTTTCCCCAAAAATAAGACAGGGTCTTATTTTCTTTTGACACCCCACTAAAAAAAAATAAAGACTTGGTCTTATTATCAAGGGGGGTCTTATTATTTTGGGGGTTCAGGAGGATTGAGCATGGGACTGGATGTCCCCTTTCTGCCATCACCTCCCCTCCCTGTTCTTCATGCCGGCCAAGCATCTTCTGCCTCGCAGGAGGTTTGTGCATGTACCACCGTGAGCTTCATCAAGCGGGCACAACTGGCACCCTGCCATTTGCAGCTGTGCTGGTATGTCAGACCTCACCTTCCATTCATGTTTGAAGCCTTGTAGAGTCCTGCTCTATGAGGCAGCGGGATGACGAGTCTCACAAAGACTCATTTCTAGCAGGTGGGGTGGGGGAGAAGCAAGATGCAGCCCCCCTTGCCATCTCTTCTCCCCACTCACCAGGCATGGCAGGGCTCCTGCCCCTCTCTTAGCCACCCACCGCCTTTAGGGATGCAATTTGGGAGTGGCAGGTGGGGCAGGAGAGAAGCGGGACATGCGTCTTATTGGAGACTGGCAGCTCCATCACGTCTCTCAGGTCTGTTCAGAAAAACACCTTGCACAGGAAAGCAAAAGTCATTTCAAGTTCGAGGGGTTGTTAATAGCACTTGCGAGAACTTTTTCTTTCCCATGCAAGGTGTTTCCCTGCACAGACCGGACAAGAGATGTGAGAGAGCTGCCAGTCTCCAGGGGTACAATTTGGTGGGGTACAATTTCAGGGTGGTAGATTGGATGTGGTGAGGCAGGTGAGGCCACAAAATGTGTGTCTTACTGGAGACTGGCAGCTCCATCGCATCTCTTGGCCAATCTGTGTAGATAAATACCTTGCACGGGAAAGAAAAAGTTCTCATGAGTGCAAGCAATTAACAACCCCTTGAAATCGCAAGAACTTTTTCTTTACCATGCAAGGGGTTTCCCTGCACAGACTGGCTGAGATATGTGATGGAGCTGCCAGGCTCCAGTAAGACACGTCTCACAGTGGGATGCAATTTGGCGGTGGCTGGTGGGGCGGGTTACGGGAATGGATGGATAGATGGATGAATGGGAGGTGGATGAGGCAGCTCCTGATTGGCTCAGCTGATATGACGGTCACAATTAAGGGGCCCAGCTGCCTCCTGTACTGGCCACACCCACCACTAGGGCTTATTTTCAGGGGAAAGCATATATTTATGCCGATTCCAAAAATTAACCTTGGCCTTATGTCTTATTTTCAGGGAACATGTCTTATTTTATTTTCAGGAAAACATGGTATGTTAATGTGGATTTTTAACAATTAATATTTCTTATCTTTAAAAAGATAAAACAACATTTAAGGTCCAAAATTAAAAACTTCCAACTGTTCTATTCCTTGCCTTCTTGTAATTCTCTGCATGTTTCCATAGGTTTAATGAGCTCATTCTCCAGCACTGAAGAATTTTTTGTTAAATTATTTTCCTGAGAAGTCTGAATTCTATAATATTCTCCTGTTTCATCCACAGACAGACAAAAGAAAAGAAAAAAAGTTGATATTGTTATATCAGCTAAAAAATGCACCAGTTCTTAGTTGATATAACAATAAGATTCTTACCAGATTTATAGCACATTTCCTTTATTGCCTTTTCTTCTTCTATATCTTCTGGTGTCTTTGACAATAAATAAGATGCATCTGTATGGAACAATTTTAAAAGGTTATTTCTAATAAAATTCTTTCCAGGCTTTTTCCTGTGCCATATAAAACAAATCTGAATTGCATTTACATTTATAATACAAAAATCTTTCTTTTACTGACTGAATAGGTTTAAAAGGAAAAGCTAGATTATTTTTTTCTAAAGAACTCCTATTCTCTATTTTCATTCTTTCCTTCCCAATTAGCCTTACAAAAAATATGTAAAGAGAACATTTTGCTGTGTGGTAAGTACTGAATTTATGAGTTTGAAAAAAGCCATATCTGGCCAAAGTTGCAAAGGAAAATATTCCTGGGAAAAACAATCCCTCAAGTGAGAAAAACCTTTTCCTGTGGAGAAGGAGATGCACATTTGCTGGAATGTTTACTAACTGTTCCATTCTAGGCCCCATTTTCTCTGACTCCCAAGACAAAGTGCATATAATTGGCCCTCAGCTTTCCAGTGCGCACGCTGACACAAAGGCACAACACAAGTGGAAAGCAAAAGCACTTGCATGCACCATGTTATATTGTAACATGAAAAAACACAGAGATCTATTTAATGGCTATGTGATGACCCAGCATGCGGTAGAGAAAAGAACGCTCTCAATTATCAACAAACAGTCTTTATTGGAATACCTGCTCCCTCAAAGTTCTCTGACAAGAATTACTCTCTCCAGCTGGAAATAGAAGAGATGTGGATATTAAACTAAACTGGCTATAGTCAAGGTCGCTCACAGTTCTAGGAGATAAGCACACATTCCTCAGATGATAATGTCCTCAAAACTTGGAAAAGAAATAGCAAAGGCACAAACCACTGATAAACTAAGAAGAATTCAGCTTTTGACTCCAGCTGTCAGGGTTTTCCAAACACCTGCTTTTAAAGCCATTTACACAGCTGAGTCCTATTACTCACTTCCTCCTGACTAATCCCTTTTGCAAGTCCCTTTTTTCTTTTCTCCGTTGCCTAGGATGAGGAGGAGGTGATCTTAGTTCTTCCTCCGAACTCCTCCTCTCTGGGTCTGCCTCTACCCCACTTGGTCCAGCCTGGCCCTGCTCTTCCCCATCTTCATCCGCAGCTCTTGCCTCCACCACACGTCTCTCTGACAGCTGTTCCTCTTCATCTTCCAAGTCGGACTCTGACAGAGGCATGACCGGGAGATGGTAGTGACAATTTGATAAAAAAGGCTGCCCAGTTATCTCATTTTGAGTTCATGGAGAAACCATGGGTATAAAACTAAGGAATAAGCAAATAGACCCATTTATACATGCATGGGAGCCCACCCATCATGGTTGTAATTTGCAATGGGGTGGTGGTGGTAAAACAAGTAGGTCTTGTGACTCATTTAGTTTTACTGACTTTTTGGCAATGGTTAATTAAATACTACAGTTAAATGAATTACTGCTCCATTATGGGTGAAGTTTTGCCAACAACCAGGAAATAAATTCTGGATTTCAGCAAAACCACCAATAAAACAAAGTCATGTGACTGTGAGATGCTGCAAATGGCTATAAATATGGGCCTGGTTGCCAAAAATAAAGAGGTACCAACAAATAGCATGATGATCCAAAAAATTACTATTGCACAAAAATGGATAAACTAACTTTAGAATGAAAGGAAAAAGGAGAGACCGAATTTTATAAAGTTTGGGATAAATGGTGTAAATGGATAAGAAGTAGAATAAAAGGGGGAAAAAGATTAGTAAAAATTAAGAAATAATAAGGAGAATATCAATCTGTCAACTGTAATAATAGAATAGAAATGTTTTAATATGCGTTGTATATATGTATAATGTTCATCTTGTTTGTGGTTGTTTTTGTGTTGTTTTTAATGTTTCATATTTTCAATAAAGATTTTTTTTTTAAAAAAATAGAAGAGTAGGAAAACATGGGTTTTCTATCAGTTCTGAGGATCTGGTAATGTTGGTGACTAAATGACTATGTAGGAAAATAAATGAATTCTTCAGCAAAAAAATATGGTCTGGTTCCCAGGCACCCAAAGTAGGTTCATGTGACCATAGGAGAGGTGTTTGTAACTATTGGAACCTCCTGGTAGGTCAGTTGGAACTTTGAACAATTTGTTAATCTAGAATCAGTAAGCCAACTACTCGATTAGCTATGAATAGGGTAGGACAGGACCAGAAATCTAAAAATTGTTGCCACCGGTTCTGTGGGTGTGGCTTGGTGGGCGTGGCCAAATTGATGTCATGTATGTCACTCACTCACGTCATTCTGCCCAAACTAATTTTGGAGTATCTCTTGTTCCACTCTCCATCCTGGAGGGGAGGGCTGTGCACCCCCCACTAATCCTCCTTACAAACCGCCCGCCTGGTTTCTGCAAAGGCAGACCTCCCCTGCAGAGCGATCCAAAGAGGGGAGGGGAATGCTGCAGAAAAAGGCAGCGCAGAAGGCAGGCAGGCATGGCAGGGCCTGCTATGCTTGGAGGCATGGCCAGCCAGTGATCGCTACCGGTTCTGCAAACCGGCCCCAATCTCCACTACAGGTTCTACCGAACTAATCCGAAACGGTAGCATTTCACCCCTGGGTGAATAGTAATAATAATATCCACAAACAGGCAGACCTGGTTACCTGCTTAAAGGAAGTTGGCCAGACGATGACGCTCTCATCGATGGAGAACTTAATATCTGAAGAAACTTCTTCTTGTTCAATATTCCCTATTTTCACCCCAGCAGAAGACTTGTTAGGAAAGACTGCCCAGTCCATAAGATCAAAGTCAGCAACAGGAATTCCAGCCTCATCCAAATAAACATCATCCGCAGAAAGATTGTAACTCTGGAAGTTTCTAAGAAAAGGATGGAGCTGGAAAGACATGGAGAATCACCCTTGCTGTGATGTATACTTTCTCTTTGGAGCCCGAAGTCAGATGTGGGATATTTAGCTCAGTGCCTCTGTTGGTCTTTAAAAATTCTCTTTCTCGCTCCTTTCTTTCCTTCTTCTCTAAATCTTCCTTTCCCTCTCCCACTCTCTCTCCCGTTCTTTCTGTCTCTTTCTCTCTCATACATCAACACATATGCACAAACTTTTTCTGTTCATTATTTTCGCCTGCTCTGTTTTATGAGATTTTTAATCATGTCCCTTTACTGACCACATAATCCATTGACGGGTGGAGTCTGGGCAACTGAATGGAGCTGAGTGTTTCCTGGCCAAATGCCCTTCCTTTCACCAATGCGGAGTTATATTCAGCAGGTATAGTCTCACCATGCCCAAAGAGAGAAATATCTGCCTCTACCTAGGATCGAACTCACAGCCTCCTGATTGTGAGGTGAGGGCTTCTCAAGCCTCTGGGAGGGCAAAAACTGCCTCCCCAGGCTCTGGAGGTCCTCTGGAAGCCGGAAACAGGCTCGTTTCCAGACTTCCCAAACTTCCAATAGGCTCCTTTTTAACCCTTCCTGAGCCTTGATGCATGCTCTGCATCCAAAATGGGCTGCCTAGGGACTCCTGAGAGGGGAGGGGTGAATTGGGCAGGGCCAGCCAGGAGTGGGATTTGGAAGTTCTCCAAACTGCACAGAATCATAGCTAGGTAAAGGTAAAGGTATCCCTTGCACATATGTACTAGTCGTTCCGGACTCTAGGGGCCAGTGCTCATCTCCGTTTCAAAGCCGAAGAGCCAGCGCTGTCCAAAGACGTCTCCGTGGTCATGT
>JANHFP010000848.1:68970-81058 GCA_032468135.1 Calamaria suluensis | reverse complement strand
AAGTAAGTAAGTAAGTAAGTAAGTAAGTAAGTAAGTAAGTAAGTAAGTAAGTAAGTAAGTAAGTAGGTAAGTAAGTAGGTAAGTGTGTGTGTGTGTGTGTGCGTATGGGACAGTCAGTAAGGCATTTCAGGCACTGGACAGGTGGGATAAAAAGAAACAAAAGGATTATCTTTATTTTGCAACCATCATACACCAGTATTGAAAGGCTGAAGTCTGCCAGCTCAATAAAAGTATTGGCAGATAGGGAGCTTTTAATATGGCTTATAAAATGGCTTTGGCTGTCTTTGCATAATATACATCACCAAGAAGCTTGTCAATGATTGCACCTTTCCCCTCCCTAGATCACAATCTCAAAAAAATGTGAAATAATCATACTTACTTTTTGTTGCTTCTCTTTTAAAGCTAGCTGATTCTTTAGTCGTTCCACTAGATTCTTCATTGTAGTTGTTGGAGACCTGTTATTTGCTTGTCTTTCTATCTCCAACTCACTTTTTATATTCAGTAGTTCTTTTCCCATTTTTGACAATAAACTCCTTAAGTCTTCTATTTCATCTTGCAATTTTTTAACTCTACCTTGATGCTTCTGCTCAAGCCTAGTGCAACAAAATAATATGTAAAATTGAAATTCCAATATTAAACTGAGCATAGCCGGGCAGACCAATAAATATTCAAATATTATTCGTAAATTTCTCACATTGGCCTAAATTTGTATCAGAATTTACTAAACCAATTTACTGGTAACTAGATTTAGTCATGTTATTAAAAGTGAGGAGTGAGACAATAATAGCTCTAAAATGTTGTTCAAGTAATTTTAAATTTATATAATGATAATCAATTCAAAAATTAATTAGTTATGCAATGTAAGACACAGTTGTAAATGTCAAGAAAACATCAATCTAGACTTACTGGGCCCTGATGTTATCAAATTCATTGATTTTTACTGCAGTTATCTGCTTTTGCTTCTGTAAGTCAGTTGATGCTTTGTTTAATTTGCTGAGAAGGGAATTAAGGGAGCTGTCCTGTTCTGCTATAGTTTGTTCCAGTTCTGCCACATGAATTAATTGTTTACTTGCCGGAACAGCTAAAGTAGGCTTTTGAATCAACTCCTGCAGAACAACAAAGATTGAAATAAACCTTCTGTACTCATTTATTTCATTTTAACATCAAAAAATAAAGTTTCTTGCCAATACATTTGTAAGAAGAGGTTAATTTAACTAGTATAATTCTCATTTCAGAACATATACATCAGTCAAAATTAGGAACTGTCAAAGTCACAAGAATTTCAATAGCTGATTTATATATTCTACTTAAAGTCATCATTAGGATGGTATATTTTTTTCTCCAGAACACATATTTTACTCCTCATTCTACAGAAACAAACATAAAACACAAAGAAATTGTATTTTTAAGCTTTTAAAAATACAATTACCTCTTGCTAGGTAAGATACATTAAGGAAAAATACTGGTAGTCTGCAATTTACAACCACAATTGGGCCCAAAATATATGTTGCTAAGTGAGAAATTTGTAAAGTGAGTTTTGTCCCATTTTATGACTTCTCTTGCCATATTTGTTAAGTGAATCACTGCAGTTGTTAAATTAGTAGCACAGTTAAGTGAGTCTGGTTTCCTAATTTACTTTGCTTGTCAGGTTGCAAAAACATGACCTTTTACATTGCTACCATCATAAATGTGAAGCAGTTGGCAAGCATCCAAATGTAAATCATGTGACCACGTGGATGCTGCAATGGTCATAAGTGTGAAAAATGGTCATAAATCACTTTTTGCAGTGCCTTTGTAACTTTGTTCACTAATTGAACTATTGTAAGTCGAGGCCTACATGTACAAGTTATTATTTATCTGCATAATGAAATAGTAAATATTATCCATTTTTTTGTATTTCCTCACATGAATTGCTCCAAATCAAAAGTTAATAGTGTCAACTCAACCTGTTAGTTCCATCAGTAGCTAGCCTAATAATAACAACAATAACAATGAACAAATATGACAAAAGAAAGCAGGTAGTATTATTAGTGATCGGCGCCTTGGGTGCAATCCCAATACAATTGGAGCACCACTTGAACAACACTAGCATTGATAAAATCACCATCAGTCAACTACAAAAGGCAGCTTCATTTGAATACCTGATGTCCTACACTTATACCTTTAACACCGTGAAACAATACCATATTATTCCAGGTCATGGAAAGGTAGATGGACAAAAATGCCAAATCCTGTCTGAACTTGTGTTTACTGTACGATTAACCATAATAATTTTCCCATTTAATATTTCTGCGATAAGCATTTACTTTAGAAACAAATAAAATGTATTATACTTACTAAAGCTGTTTGTTTGAATTTATTAAAGGAACTGTCAACATGTACATCTAATTTCTGATGCAGAACTCTGAGGTCCTCTTCATGTTTCTTTGCAATTTCTTCTTGTTCCTAAATACATTTATATTTCTTGTTACAATAGACTTTATTGATAATTTGCACTAATTCAATTAATTAATAAAAATAGATAATGGGAATACACATACACACATCCATCCATCCATCCATCCATTCATTCATTCATTCATTCATTCATTCAGTGATTTAGACTCATTTTGTTACTGCAGGCTTATTCCTCCCAAATCTATTCAAATACTAAATCAGATTTATTACAAAATACAAAGAAACCCAAGTTAACTCTCCACATTTTCTATTTTCAAAATAAGATTACTTATAACTTCAATATGTAACCTACTTACATTTCTTTTTTCTTCTTTATTCCTATTTATTCCTTTGTATGCCTATCTAGGAGTGTTTTTCATAAATGATGTACAAAAATATTAAAGAAAAATAACTGAAATAATAGGAAGATGGAAACAGAAAGTATTGGTACACAAATGTTTTTTTTCCCAACCCTAACCGCAAATCCCATTATGAAACCTAAATATTCCACCTTCATTTTTATTTAAGTGCTCTAAATTATAATACCTCTCGTGCTTTGGCCAAAAGAAGTTGGTACTTTTTCAGGATTTCTTCTTTCTGATTTAATCTAGCTTGCATATTTGCAATAGTCTGGTGTGCAATTTTCAGAGCATGGGGGTGGGTATTATCATCAATTTGATCTAGCTGCGCTACCAATTTCTCTCTCTCGGATGATGCTGGCAACTGTAGTCTTAGTTCATTTATGACTTTATCTCGTGACAAGATGTTTTGCTCTGCTTTCCACAAAGCAGCTTCTTTTTCTTTTAGCCTCTGAAACCAAGGAAATCCGTATTATTGAAAAACTAGTTAGAATCAGTTTCAGCAATATGCACATTTTATATGACATGTCTATCAATTATGCTTCTATTGTGATATGATCAGCCTTAAATATAAAACATGTGCAGATTAAAAAAGAAAACAAAACCCTACAGCTTTGTAATTTTCTCCAAATTAAAAATACTAGAAGAGCAGGGAGGAAGTTTTAGGGTGGTGAGGATTAAAGTGGGTGATAATGATAGTGGAGGCAACTATAAGAGAAGGAACTCAGGAATTTCTAGATAGTCACTCTGGAAACAGAAAATATATAAAAATAATTACCGGACATAATTTTGGGAGAGCTAACTGGAAATGTTTTTGCTAAGGACATTTAGTTTTACAATTCACTGCTTAGATCCTGTACAATCAGAGCCAGTTACAACATTCAAAATGCCAATAATAATACATTTATTTTTTTGTCATCATAGCTAAAAAGGAACTTTAATTTATCAACTAATAATTTGACAATTTAAACTAACACAAAATTGCTCAAACCTGTAGATAAGGCTTAAACGGTCAGAATTTGATCATCCTATTAGAGGTAATTACAAAAATTAAAATACTTTTATCAAGAAATCAAATTAAATTGATATTTTTATGCTGAATTTCACTAACAATATTTTCTATTTTTCCATTTTTACTTAGGTAAACCTAATAAATTTTTGTCCCAGTTAACGCTCCCAGGTTTTCAATTTATATACCATTTAAGTGTTAATTATTGTTAATTATTTGTGAAAAGTAATTAAAAACAGTGATAATTTTTCCCCTCTGGGCCTGATAACATCATTAAAAGCAGAGGATTCAATTAGGTGAGTAGTTCTATTACCTCTTCTACAGATTTGCAGGTGGCTTGCATTTCCAGAATTGTTCGACTTTGTTCTCTAACTGTTTTAAGAGCTTGCTCAAGCTGATGTGGAAGAGACAAGCTAGGATCTGGAACTGTACCTGCAGCTTCATTAAACTGTAAAAGAGAGAAATAAATGGAAGATAAAGAAAGTAGCTCCCCACCAAAAATATGGCTCAATTATATAGCACTAAATCAATGTAATTACCTTCTGAGCTGTACTTAATATGTCCTGTTTCTGACTGTCATATATATCCAGCTGACGTTCTAATTCTACTTCTCTTTTATCCCAGGCCATCTGTCGCTCCTCATGGAACTACAATTAGATAAGAATTTTATATGAAGAATGACACCTAAGAATGACAGCACTATAGCACACTGGCATAAATAAATGCAAAAAATGTTTTTAAGAAAGATTAACAGTAATATTCTTATAAGTATATACATTTTTGAAGGAAAAAAATTGACAGTGGTATTTTTTTTTCTGTACCTGGCCCTGCTGAACAATATCTTCTTCCAAATTATTGACTGTCTGTTCATATTCAGAGAGGATATTTTTTAAATATTTAATCTCCTCATTTTTCCTAGATAATTCACGATTTAGTTTAAGTTCTTGGAGGCGAAGTTCTTCAATTTTCACATGCCACTCAATTACCTGAAAATTTATAACAAGTCAATGTCAACAGTAATTTAAACAACACAATTAATTAATTCTAGTAAAGTAGCATAATAGTCAAGAATTGAACAAATATTATAGCTTTTTAGAAAGGAATAAAAGGCTTTGAAACAAGGAATTTTTGATGTACCTATACAAAGTTTAGTGCATATCTAATCATTTCTTTATATTTTGGTCCTAACTAATATGATGACTATAAAAGAAATATAAATCAATATGCACCACTAAGAAGGCTTGAAAGATGCTCAAACAGACAACGGTGATGGGAATAATATTCAAAGCCTGATCTGGCATATGCAGGATTACATATAAAAGCTTTCAGTTAAGACTGAATGTCTCAAACCTTTTGTGCTCCTCTTGCGTCTTTTAAAGTGGCTACTAGTTCTTCTATTCCTTTTAATTTCATCTCCAACTCCACTGCTCTGTTCTCTGCATTTCGACGTTCCTGCTGAGCTTGCTGGATATCTTCCATAGTTTTAAGTTTGTCATTCTGCAGTTGAATCATAGTCTTGGAGAACTTCTCCTGTTGAGCTAGGGGCAAAGCACCACTAAATTGCCTCCGTAATGACTGAACAGTTTGGCGTAAATGTTTGACTCTATTCTTTCCTTCAAGTCTAGCATAATATAATGCTTGTTCCTTGTCATCCAATTTTTGTTCTAAGCGCATGGTAGCAATTTCTGTCTTCTGAAGTTTTGATGTTGCAGTTGCCAACTTAGTTATAGCTGTAGCCTCACTAACCTGCAGGGCCACAATGTGCTGATGTAATTTTGCAATAAGTGTTTTTTCATCTGATTGTACCTAAAATCGAATAAAATGAAAATAAATTAAATGAGTTTAAATGAACAGTACTACCAAGAACACTAAAAACTATGCTGGATATCAGAAATCACACCTGATAGTCCAAAATCTGCATTCTGAGTGATTCTACTTCTTTATCTCTCAATCGTTGCCGATTCTCCAATGCAGTAACTTGTGTCTTAGCAATATCAGAAAGTTCCTTTAACCTTATAGCAGAAGTAAAATATACTGTAAGAGTTGGCAAGATTATAAAGAAAGGCCTAAGATTGGACTATTAAAATAACAATATATCAGTATTAACCATTCTTTCTGCTCATAAACAAATGGCTCAGTCCACTGCAACATACAGAACTGAGAAAGTTGTAAGAGTTCAATCTTGAATGTATTATGTAAATAGTTTGATTCAGTTTGAAATAACTGATTATCTTTTATATTAAATTAAAAATTAATAAAAATGAATGAGAATGCTTTCTAAAGAGACACATGAAAGTGTCCTTTACAATACCCCCCAGCTCATAAGTTTGTAAAACATTTTAGGAATAAAAATAAGTTAATTTAACAAAAAAACAACAACACCTGTCTTAATATTTTCCATTGAAAAGATCTTGTGACATAAATACAATATATGATCTTCTGGGTAAATATCAGCACACTTCTTCCTCTTTTTTTAGCAAAGGGATACAGTTTAAAACTTACTTTGATATCTCAATCTTGAGTTCAGTTTCACTTTTCTCTAGCTCCATTATTCGACGTTTGTCCACCTCGCTTATTCCTTTACTCACACTGCTTGACAGTTCATCTCGCAAACACTGTTCTACCTTCTGTGCTTCAAGGTTGATTTTTGTAAGCTAAGATAGACCAAATTGAAATGAATTTCACTGAGGTAATACATAACAATGTCTAAACATACAGCTGCATAATTTATATCATCTACATTTTTATTATTTATTATTTATTTATTTAAATTTATATATTTCCCCATCTCCGGGGACTCGAGGCGGTTAACAGCAAATTAAAACACACGATATATAATTTAAAATAATTAAATTAAGCTGTCCTCTACTAACTAAAAACCAATTAAAATTCAATTAAAATTAGGAGCCAAATTTATATATTTTCTAATATTTAAAACCCCCCGATCATTCCAGGCCGGCCTGCTGGAAGAGCAAGGTCTTCAGCTCCCGACGAAACACTTTCACGTCGGAGAGCCTCCACAGTGCTGGGAGCAATTCGTTCCAGAGGGCCAGTGCCTCCACTGAGACGGCCCTACCTCTTGGGGTCACCAAACGGCACATAGAGGCTGTTGGGACCCTCAGCAGGCCCTCCCTGTGAGAACGCAATGGTCGATGGGAGATCACTGGCAGAATGTGGTCCTGAAGGTACCCTGGTCCCATGCCAGGGTGTATGATATTCTTAAACATGAAGAATAAGATTTAAAACACAGACATCTCGCTATGGTTTAGGATTTAAATGTAGCTTTGTTTTCTAGTTGCATCCTTGTGACTGACTAGTAATAAATATCATAAAAAAACCAGAAGGAAACTCACTTCAAAACACAATCAGTCTATATCTACTGCATATTTCACTCAGTGTATGACATTCTTGCCAAAAAGTCTAGGTAAAGTGTTTTCATACAATTACAGATTTCAAAGCATACTGTTTTACAACTGCCTACCTACAATAATTAAGGAGTTATGTATGAAAATATCCAATAGTCTCTACAAATACTGAAATAAAGATTGAGTAAAGCGCATAGTGCCTAGGCTAAATCTAACACTTCTGACAAGAGATGAGACGACATGTATTGTGTGTATTTAATCTGATAGTTGTTTATATTGTTAGAGCATGGGATGTTACATTGCAGCATAAGGCATTTCTCTTTGAAATAAATGCAGGAGTTTGATTTTTTATGTCAACTGTAGCAAGGAGCATCGTAAAAATAATTTATAATATATTAAATATAATGTATGATGTTGCTGTTTGTTTTACAAGAGTTATAAGCAACTGCAAGCACCACTGATGATACAAATTTGTAATTCTTTTCATCCAATACATTATCCAAAAGGTAGGAATGAATGGCAGAAATCTGAAGCAGCAATGAGATCCACTTAGATTCCAAAAGCAAAACTCACTTACAGTACAATCCTTTGCCTATTTACTTGAAATACAGTTCACTGAATCAATGGAAGCTACTCACAGGCAAACACATATATTATTGCACCTTTTACATCAGTATAGATCTTGAGCCATGTACGTGTTCCCTGTTTTAATCAATAGCCCCTAAAAGCCTCTATCACCATGACTTTTTTTAAAACCAACAAGTTAATTCAATGACAGATAATTATGGATACAACTGCAATCTATAATTGTATCAAACACTTTATGCAGGCTATGTGAATAAAGTTTAATAACCACCTCAGCAAATTTTGTTTCTAGTTCAAAGTTACGTTCTTCTGCTTGTTTTAATGTATTTCGTAAGTGTTCATACATTCTCTGACAATGTTCAGCTCTCTGTCGTTCATTTAGTTCCTTCATTTCAAGCATAGTAATTTTCTTAGAAATAGAAACAATCTCACTGTTGGTTATGGCCTTTGTAGCTTTGTCTGTAGCTCTGTCTCCTAATAACAACAATAATATCATCATGTACAATAAGATGCTACTCAGATGCACTACATACCTTAAACAGAAATAAAACATAATACAAGTGTTACAGAGGAGCAATGTGTTAAATGTTTATTCTTTTAATATAAAAGAAAGCAGAAATATGACCCAGCAATCTAACATTGTTTAATTATAGCAGATTAATAATTTGTTGATGATCTAACCCCATTTGTGAGTTTGAAATACCTCATTTTTTTACTGAAAGCAGGAGAAACCAACTTTCCCAAATAGGACAAAGCATCTAACATATGTTAACACTGTAATACAAGAGAAAATAAACAGATGTATATCTAAATACTATGTTCTTTGTTCAACTCAATACATGGATGTAATTACCTTACTCTTGACAAACTTAGAATGTAAAATTTGTATTCCATCACTTTCCAAGTAAAAAGAAAAAATATACAAACTTATCAACTTCCTACTTTTATAGAAAAAACTAAAATGCATTGCCATATCTTTTACCATAACTATATGCTTACCAAGTTTTGCTGTTTGTTCCCAGGCTTGTTCAATTGTATGAAGTTTCTCTTTTGTAATTTCTAGTTCCTTATTTAAAGATTCTATCTGATTTTTCAGAGATGTGTTCTCATGCTATGAAGGAACATGTAAAGGTACATTATTTTTCTAATGTAAATATAATTTGAATGGAAGAACAGTACTGATTTTTTTATGTTGGTCTGAATGAAATATACTTTGACTTTAACAGCCATTTCATAGGGCCGCTCCATAAAATTCCCTTTCTAATTCTTGGTGATAATGAAGCATCCAATTTGGATTTGCTGATAACTCAATAAGTAAATAAAAGGATGAAGGGAACAATATACTTTGTTCAAAGTAATATAATATAAATAATATCACCTCTAGGTGTTCCATATTGTTTGTTCTTTGAATAAGCAAGTTATCTTTTTGAAGCATATCCCTGTATTTAGCAGTTAACTCATTATATTGCTTATTAGCCATTTCAAGGTCATTTAGAGGTACACTATCATCCAAAGCTTTTTGTAATGCTGCTATCTTGAAAGTTGCCATTTCCTAAATTGAAAAAAAGGAAACTTTTTTAGAATATAAAAGCTTAAATACTGATTTCAAGAAAATGTTGTCAATGGTCCCAAGGAAATTAATATTCCAAGAGTTACTAGAAATATATGTGTAGGATTGGCAGAGCTTGGGGGTGGAATCAAAAGAAGAAGCAACATAGTGTTTATATGTTGCCACAAGCTGGCTAAGTCCAAACCTTATTGAAAGCCAGCTGGGTGACTTTGGGCCAGACATAGAGCAGAACAGAATAACAGAGTTGGAAGGGAGGTGGGAGGTCTTCTAGTCCAACCCCCTGCTTAGGCAGGAAACTCTACACCACTTCAGGCAAATGGTTATCCAATTTCTTCTTTAAAACTTCCAGTGTTACAGCATTCACAACTTCTGGAGGCAAGTTGTTCCACTGATTAATTGTTCTAACTGTCAGGAAATTTCTCCTTATTTCTAAGTTGCTTCTCTTCTTGATTAGTTTTCACCCATTGCTTCTTGTCCTGTCTTCAGGTGCTTTGAACAATAGCTTGACTCCCTCTTCTTTGTGGCAGCCCATGAAATATTGGAACACTGTTGTCATGTCTCCCCTAGTCCTTCTTTTAATTAAACTAGACATACCCAGTTCCTGCAATCATTCTTCGTACAGTAGGTCTTAGTCTCCAGTCCCCTAATCATCTTTGTTGCTGTTCTCTGCACTCTCTCCGGAGTCTCCACATCTTTTCTACATCATGGTGATGAAAACTGAATGCAGTATTCCAAGTGTGGCCAACCAAGGCATTATAAAGTGGTATTAACACTTCATGTGATCTTGATTCTATCCCTTTGTTTATGCAGCCTAGGACTATGTTGGCTTTTTTAGCAGCTTCTGTGCACTGCTGGCTCATATCTAAATGGTTGTCCACTCGGACTTCAAGATCCCTCTCACAGTTACTACTGTTGAGCAAGGTATCACATATACTGTACCTGTACAGTTTGTTTTTCTTTCCTAAATGTAGAACCTTACTTATACTATACCTTTATTAATCTCTACCATTTTTCTTTTTCAAAGAAAATATGCCAGCTCTTCTGCCATTATTCTATTACAGCTAAGGCCAACTTTTTGAAAGGTTGACATGTTAGTGTCAACCATCTCTCCAATTTTTCTTATTAAGCCCTAAATTATACCAGAGAGGCTGAACTCCAGATCTAGCGTAGGTTTCTGTATATAAAATACATGGAGAAAGTGCATAATTTATTTCAAGAACATATTTGATATCTGAAGCTACACTAGTGCAGTAGCCAATAGGTTAATGAAGACCTAATTCATTGTCATGCATTATAAGCAACTTGAACTAAATCTATTATCTCACTATATAAAGTATACTGAATAGTCAAAATCTATCACTGTACTTTACTATGCTTTGCAGTAGCAGATTCAGGTGCAAGTATGATTAATGCTTGCTGTATGCCCAAGTACACTTTATTATATTATAAAATCAATGTCTTCTCTGCCTTCTGATAAAATCCAAATTACATTCACATAAGAATCTATCATTCATAATGGTGACTGCACACTAAACATAGATTTTGAAATGTTGCCTGTTTTATTTAGCTGTTTTCCATGACCCTTCAAAGCAAGAAGAATCTAAGAATCTTATATAAACTTATGGTTCTTATTTATAACTTTAGTAATCATCAAATAGTTTAAGATGCCAAAATTATATTACAAATAAAGAAAAATATTTTGCTCATAATTTAAATAATTTTATCGACCTCCATATGTTAATATAGGCAATGATTTTCAGATTTTAGCAATGTATTATATATTTTGTTATATGGAGAACAGTGAATAATTATTCAATGTTATAGGAGAACAACAGTAGCTATGATAATAATTTAAAAGGTTGACTTGTACTGCTCCATTAAAGTTATTTTGTTAAAGATAAAATGCTGATCACACACAATAGTTATAGGAGAAGAAACATAGGAAATACTGTAATATGCTTGAGCTTTTCAACAAAATCTAAGATATAAACGTAATAAAAAACAATTGGAGACAGTTCAGTCTAGTGGTTAAGGCAGAAACTGGGGAAATGGGAGTTCTACTCATGCATAAGGCAGGAAGCCAACTGGGTCTTGCAAAAGGAGGCAAATATTGTCAGAAATATTGTCAACAAAATGAGAAAGACTTGTCTAGGCAGTCATCAGGAGTCAAAAGCTGAAGGGGGAAAGAGAGGGACAGAAAGAGAGATAGAGAAAGAAAGAGATCTGATACATAAATATTAGGAATGTTAAGATCACATAGTGGTTATTGTTGCAAAATGCTGCCATGACAGCTAGGGCAATCACAAAATACCCAGCTGCAAGAAATCAAATGGATAAGATGTTCTCTAGGCCCTTTCAACCTACAACCATATCCCTTATCACTGAATGCTAACTCCAGCCCTGGATACTTTTGACGTTTTATTCCCCCCCCCCTTTTTTTTTTTCAATTGAATATTTTCAAGCTACTAGGAAGCAAATATACCTAGGGGAACCTGAGGTGGGGGTGGAGAATTGTTTCAAAAAGAGTCCAGAAGTTCATTAGATTCATCTATTTATTTCCTGCAATACTTCAAAAAATAAGCCACTATAAATATGACAATCCCTTCTCAACTCTATGTTTTTGTGAGGTACTGAAAAAAGTAAGGTTCTACATTTAGGCAAGAAAAATAAAATGCACAGGTACAGTATATGTGGTACCTTGGTCAATAGTAGTAACTGTGAGAGGGATCTTGGAGTCCTAGTGGACAACCATTTAGATATGAGC
>JANHFP010000844.1:190987-210219 GCA_032468135.1 Calamaria suluensis | reverse complement strand
GCTGCTACTTGTTCACTCAAACAGGATAGAACCAGCTGAATACCACCAAGGCCATGGTATACCACCAAGACCATGGTAAGTAAATTCAAAAGCAAACATATTGAGGTGTTTATGAATTGGACCTGCATTCTGGGTGCCTTTGGCATTTAGTTATGCCGGCCACATGACCACGGAGATGTCTTCGGAAAGTGCTGACTCTTCGGCTTTGAAATGGAGATGAGCAGCTCCCCCTAGAGCTGGAAATGACTAGCACATATGTGTGAGGGAAACCTTTAGCTTTTATATATAGCAGTGACAACACAGGGAAATAATGAATAAATAGATGACAAAGTCTAAAATTTCTCTGTTTGGGAAAACAGAAACAAAGACTATTAAAATAGTAAAAACAGATCTGATGATATTGCTTGCTGACTGGTTTTTGGCAGATTGATGACAAAATTGTAGCAATAAGTTTAAGGCAATAAAATTGGTAGCAACATCAATTTCCATTTTAGAATCAAAATGAGGCATTGCAAATAATTAGGTTAGATGATACTTTTAGATGTATCAAATTTTTAGATGTATCACACAAATTAGTATTCTCTAGAAATCAGTCTATTAGTCAAGATGCCACAAATAAGCAAAGGATGTGGAAAATATTAAAAAGGTCTAATGCAGATTTTAAACTATTTGGGACTATGCAAAGTTCTGAAGTGCTATTTCAGCTTGACCAAACTTTGATTTAATAATTCCATCAATGCGAATTTACTTCAATGCAGAAAATTGAATAAGGTGGTTGTGAAGCACTTCATAACTTTGCAAAGCACTTTGTGGATTCGATAGCATTGGTGTTGCCACTCAGATCATTAGAGACAATATTCAATTTGCAAGTTTACTTCCCTATTTGAAAAACTTGGAGGGCAATACCATCATGAATTTAATGACACCTGAATTGCTTCCTAATAAATTTCATCCCAGCCATTTATGGGTGATAAGGCTAATATTGTGTTTGGCTTGTCTGTCAAATCCATTATTTTGGAAAAGCAAGTAGAGAAATATTTTGGAGTGTGCAGTCATGAAGGTAAAGTTTTGTCAAATTGCCTTAATCTTAAGATGTGTAACTGATTTTGCTTAATATGCTTAAACATTAAGAGTAACAGATGTGATAACTTTTGTATAATATTTTGTAAAATATTATACAAAAACTGTTCTTTCAGAAAAGTATTTAAACAAATAATGGATAAAGCAGTTCCTCACAATTTTATACCAAGAGCAAAAAAGTAGATCATGCTCTACTGATACCCTGTGTCCAACTGAACAAGGATAAATTTGTTTCAGTTTGGAGAATTGTTTTATTGCGCTTCAAGACATTTGCTGAATAATGAGCAAGAAAGGGAAACACTGCTTCTTCTTCATCTCTATCTTGCTGGCAAGAACCTAACCTAGTCCTGGATTTTTCAAAGAATGTCAGGCACAATTGCAGGTAAATTTCAAGTAATTTCATATTAGTACCTTAGGAAAATAAGGGTTCTGAAAAGTAATAAAGATAAACATCAGCAAAACCAGTCTAGTAAGAATCTCACTACCATGCTTTGTATGCATACAAAGATAGTCAAAAGTATACTAATACAGTGAAGTGATTAAGATGTTATATTAGCACCAGATATTCTGACATTTATGTTTTTTGACAATCATAAAAATTGCTGGATGAGCTTCGGTCAGTCAGTGTCTTTCAACCCCAATTTATTCACAGGTGATTGCTGGGAAAATTGAAAGAAGGGAAATGATACCACTTTGAGTACTTGGTGAAAAGATTTATGTATTTATTTATAACTTTTCTACGCTGCCCATTTTGTATAAGTGACTCCGGTGGTTTACAATAAAAAACACTTTTTTTAAAAGGACAGAAACGTAATAATCAAACCAATGTTATGAAGCGCTTTGTTGATGATCTAAGGCAGAGCGGGGAATTTGTTATTCCTGAGAGGCTCTTTTGTAGCTCTTTGCAGTCCTTGCTGACTGCTGACAGCCCAATTTCCTGTATTTGAAGAATGAAAAGCATGAAAATAAGCACATAATAGTAAAAATCAAAACAAAAACAAAAGAAAATCTCTGCCAAAATTCATTATTTTCCCCTTTATCCTTTAAACACAATAATTCCTCTGTATTCAGATCTCATGACATGAATGTGTATATAAAAACTAAGCTTGCTTGCCTAGTATGTTATATGTTGTATATGAAACATAGTGTTTGATTTGTAGTCACTTTAAGAATCATCTAGAAGTATAAATGCAAAGTCAAGATAAACATATCTTGTTTACCCTGTTTTTATATCTCTCTCTCTCTATCCTCTCTCTGTGTAAAATACTTAACGCACATCAGTCATATAGGGACCATGCTGTAGAAAATGCTTCAGTTGTACTCTATGTTTTTGCAGCCTCTGGAAATGAAACCTATGTAGTTTGACCTGCAGTGAAGAGAAACGTCTGGAATGAAACGTTGTAGAGTCAACTGAAAGATTGAGTGGAATACATTTGCCTTTTGCATAGAAGTACTCTTTGTCTTTTTCCTACCCATCATTCTTCCAAAGTGGATAGGAGATATTCAGAAAAAGTATATTTTTCCTTTTGTAGTATTGCATGGCAGTGTGATTAGAGAGTTCCTTGTTTTGTTTTGTTTCGTAAACGTTCTTCAGTTCTTTGCCCTGGACAGGCAGAAAATAACCCAGTTTTGCTAAAGTGAAAAGATTCTTCTAAATTCTGAAAGCAGAGGTAACATTTGGGAAATTTTGTTTCTCTCCCAGGCTTAATGTTTTTGTGTATGTATGTAGGCAGGGATGCCATGCTGGTTCTGTTTATTTGCAAAAGCATCCCAAGTCATACAAATCTCCATCTGAGATGTCATTAAACATTTGGGCTGTCAGCCGGAACATGGCTGCATCAATAGACTGCATGAATTATTACAGAAGCATTTAGGAAGCATTGAACGAATCATTTTGTCTGCAGTGTGTTTGGGTGCATTTAAAATACTAAAGAGAAAAGGAACAAAGAACATTCTGCCTATAAGTCACAGTGATGTATGAACTGCATAAGAGACTTTCGTGAATTCAAAATTCAAAGCAATAGAGAGAGGCACAGTAATCTGAATCACAAATAAACACAATGTGCAGAATGAAGCAATGGTAGGGCAGACTCCATCCCATTAAATAGTTTTCAGAATTCTTCCATGGGCAGGATTATTTGCAAAAGTTTACATTATGAATTAGGTTAATAAGTAGGTTAATTTAGCTTATTTGTATTTGATTAGGGTCAAACAGGCCAGGATTTTTTAAATCATGCTTCCCTGGTTTACCCATTGTGCTAACCTATAACTATTGAGTTTATATATTGGACTGTGTCAAAACTAAAATACATGATAGATTACCACTCACACTAAGTGGGTGTGGTAAAATTAAATCTTGATATCATAACATATAATTATAAAAATTCCACAAAAGTATATTACAAAAAAAGCATTTTATGTGGTAATAGTAGTAGCCTATTTAGACTCACGAGAAAAGTGTAAGGGCAGCCACAGTAACAGAAAACAAATGCACAAATGCATTAGAGGAGGGAAAGATCCACTAAAACTCAGAACCATATTTTAAACAGGCGGACATACAAGATGCTACATTGCATTTATGCCAATTTGGAATAATTCCTTGACTGAAAAACTGGCTACCCAATAAAGGTCCATGTTTGATATGCAAATATACTCTCCAAAGAGGTGTATTGTACTTGAAAAATACTGTTTTGGAGTGGTTTCAGTTTTGAAACATTTCAAGCTTTAAATGTTAAAATAGCTATTCGGAGCATCCTTAAAACACCCCTTCACTTCACCATACCACTTTCAAGTCTGGATGCACTTTAAAACCTGAATGTAACTTAAAACATTTCTGGAATGGTCTGAACTAGAAAAAAAAATTGTTTCACATTTCATTTTTTGCAATCAACATATTTTCCAAAATCTGTGTAACATTATTCAAGCAAAGCAGGAAGATTAAATAATTATAAGAAGTATTATTTTAGAGAAGGGAAATGTGGATAATAAACCAACATTTAGCAATAAACCAATAAGGAAAAATGGCTTATCGGGTAAGCCAATTAAAATAAGAATTTAAGACTACAATACATGTGTTCCCCATGCCAGAAAAAGTTATGGTCATCTACTAGCCAATGATAGGAAATTTACTTTAGGCTCATGATGTTGGGGAAGAGAAAACCTCAATTAATGCTGTTTTCAAGCACTTTCTCTAAGGGCACACCAAGGATTTCTTTTTAAAAAAGCTATTTGCAATATGGGGAAATTGGAAGAGTGGATTTTCCTGTTGATACTGTTTTATTGTACTGTTGTGGCAAAAGTTCAGAAATATATACTGTTTAATGGGTTTTTCCCCCCATCATGATAGCTCAGATTCCTGTAGCTAGAAGCATTCTTTTACGGGAAAAGGCATATAATGGAATTTTTAGAGTCTCAAAGATTCCATAATTAGTTTGCTTGACAGCCTTCCAGATAAATGACAATACATCAAAGGATGCTGAGAAGGATCTCAACTAGAGATCTGAATGGGCTTTGCAGGGACTTAGAATTTCCCTTTCCCTTGTAATAATAATGATAATAAAAATTATACTCTTGTCCAGTATCCTCCAACAATTGCCCTTTAGTGGGGTTATTATTCCAGAGAAAAGCATTTTTATGGAACTGGGTTTACATTATCCTTGCTATTGGAGATCTAGCTTGCAAGGCTGTTCAAATCCTTTAATCCATAAATAGGATTGTGGCTGGGCTGCTTTCCAAAACTGTAATCTCCAGTATTTGAATTATTACAAAAAAGATTAGGCTGTTTCATGTAATAACATTTCAAATAAATCAGCTTCAATGGAGAAACAGCAAGCTAATATTTAAATTAAAAATATAAAGACATATATAGCTACTTGATATATTCACTGAAACGGGATTTTTTTTCTCATCCATGTTATTTTTCTTTCCTTGTTCCATATTCAATCTGTTGACTTCAGAACCAACCAATTAGGAATATTTGTGGTTGATATACTGCTTGGTGGTCTTTTTAAGGTGAGGGATACTAGAAAAGACTGCTCATTTTCAAAGAAATATACATAAAATAGAAGGTTTATCACTCAAAAGAAAAAAAGAAAGTAGCAACACAATAAAAGCATAAGAAAAAGACAAAAAGCTTGTAATTACAAATATATTCCACCTTCCCCTGATTTTATAAAACTTCAAAGGAGAAAATTAAGCTTTCAATATTCACTAAACCTGTCCAAGAATTTTTCCAAAGAGAAAGATGTGACATTTTCTGATTGATATAATATTTAATTGTTCAAAAATTGTTAGATCACACATCTCCAAAATTCAGTCCTGGAGTTATAATATTTTCCATCTCCTAAGGATTATTAGTTTTGCTATTCCTACAGCACCTTATTTGTCTTTGTTCAGAAAGTGTCAAGTTCCAAATAGTACTTATATAATTTAATACAATACATGTCTTTTAAAATTAACATTTTTTTCCTTTATAATTTTGTCAGGAATGCACAGAAGCTGCATTGAGACTTTTGTCTACAATGAAATGTAATGTAGCAGGTGAACTGGCAACCCTGCCTGATTTCATACAAGAAAGAAAACAGTATCTTTGATGAGAAGCAGAAAAGGATGGGGAGAGGTGGATTTGATAGAGGTAGACTTTTGTCTTTCTAGAAATGACCAGTGAGCCTTTGACATGCTAGAACATGTGGTCTTCATTATGTGGTCTTCAAAATGTGAAGCTAAACATTATGTGGTCTTCATTGCTCATCTTATATTGATATAAGAACAACAAATCTTTTTCCCCTTCTTGTCTTCTCCACCTTCTCATATTCAATAGGTAGATAAATACATCAACATAGATTATTCTTTTTCTTTTTAATGGAGAAGGGTATCTTTGCTTGTTGGTTTTTGTTGAGTTGGAGAAGGCCAATGTTTGATTATTTCAGCTGGGCAAAAGGTAGGTTTGGTTCTATCTACATTAATAATTCAAATAAAAAATGTCCAGCTTGAACCAAACACAAGTCAGAAGTTGTTGAATGCCATAGCTTTTTCTCTTTTTTTTAATTCATAAGAAACTGTATCATGTAGCTATCTATCAGTAGCTGTCTAATTTTTTTTCTTCCTAAACTAGAGAGACTCTGAAAGCAGAATCCACTCCTAGGATCGGCTATTTGGTCTAAACGGTCCCTTTAAGATGGATCCATTTTAATGGTCTGTAGTTTTGCAGAGGAATATTTTGAAGCTTTGGGTCATTTTCCTTCTGTGAAATCAAACCTCAGCTATTTCCAAAAAGGTTGCCACATTTCTAAAGTCATGCCTAATGGAAGTCACTTGGTGCCTTATTCACACTATTAATTGTTTCAGGTTTTCCCTATATGGTTAGTGTTATTTCTGTTTTATAAGTTGTCATATTTTTATTTTTTTAAATGGTTTCAGATTATAAAAAACAATAACAGTAGCAAAGCTAGGGTTATTTTGAGGTGGTGATGGTTAGAATTGTGGCAAATTTTGAATCACTGTAGAAATATAGGTGTTTTTTTTGTAATTTATAGTTTTGTAATTGCAATTTGTATAATTTAGATTTGTAAATTAGATTTAGATTTGTAATTTGTTTGATTTTTGCTTAAATTATTTACTAAAATTTGTGGCCAAAGAAATTTTCCCAGCATTCAACACTTTTTCAGAGGAAGTGCTGCCATTTGTCAGCAGTACATATAATGAAAAAACACAGTAGAAGGAATGTCCTTATAATATGGTTCTCCATAATTTAATTGAAGCACCTGAACCTAACAAGGAATTACCTACAAGGAAGATGATTGCACAATGAAGAAAAGGACATACACATGCACACCACTTTGCCACCGCATCAATAAATAATACCACACTTCATCCATCATAATTTATTTTCTGCTTTGAAAGTATTTCTAAAACCAATTGTCTTTTATCAAACTAGTTAAAAATGCAGAATTTTTTGGAGTAGTCCTTGAATGAGGAAGATATCTCAGACAACAGAATTGAGATTTTCTGATTAAAAAAAGTTATTTAACTTGTCATTGTCCTTTAATTGTCAAAAACTGAAATTGCAGTAAAGCTTTTTATTCTGTTTAAATAAAAAAACACTGTTTCTTATACATAGAGACCCTCATATCAAGATCAGATCAGGATCCCAAATTATTTCAGCGTTCCACAAGGAGAAAGTATTCCACTCAACTTTTGGCAGAGTTTAGGGTGAGCTTCAGATATGGGTTAAGTAAGAAACCATATTTTTATGGAAAAGGTGATATGCAATGCAATCCAAAGCAATGTTTCCCAATCTTGATAACTAAGATGAGTACACTTTTATTCCCAGAATTTGCCAGGCAGTAGTGGCCTAAAGGATGCTATCTTTATGGAACAAACAGGATCACTCTTGGTAGCCGTTAATAACTTATGTACCCTGCTTAGGGGAACATGGTGGCTCAGTGGCTAAATGTTGAGCTTGTCAATCGAAAGTTCAGCAGTTCAAATCCCTATTGCCGTGTAACAGGGTGAGCTCCTGTTACTTGTCCCAGCTTCTGCCAACCTAGCAGTTTGAAAGCATGCAAAAATGTAAGTAGAAAAATAGTGACCACCTTTGGTGGGAATGTAACAGCATTTCGTGTTCCTTTGGCATTTACTCATGCCGGCCACATGACCACAGAGACATCTTCAGACAGTGCTGGATCTTCAGCTTTGAAATGGAGATGAGCACCATGCCTAGAGCCAGGAACAACTAGCACATATGTGTGAGGGGGACCTTAACCCTGCTTATATTTTCTAGTGGTTACCATTTTTCTCTATACATATCTGCCCATGCTGTAATGCCATTGTCGGAGCATTGATTTAACAACAAATTGAGAAATTCCCAAGTGAAACTATATGTATATAGTTTCACACCCTGATTTGTTCCTTTCTTGTTTTCAAATGGAAAGCAAGGTAAACAAGCTTTAATCACATTAAATAGTTTCCTCCTTCACCTATAATAGCAAAGGCTGTTTGCTATGGTGAAGAACAACATTACAGTTAAAGGCTCTGTCAGCATGTCCATTACACAGCTGGGATTATTTAGCTCAGAATTCATCTCTCAGCCATTTCAAATCAAGCTGAAACTTTGAGTTGCCAGCTGTCAGCCTATTGAGAGATAATTATTATTCTTATAGAAACTAATAAAACAAATGGATGTTTACAGCCACACTCTTGTAAAAAATGTATGGTTCTCTTCTGGTTTATGCTTCTTTGAAAAAGCAGGAATAATATAAAAGGTATAAAATAGCATGGTTTTAAAATTTCATTACCATCTACTGTAGACATAGTAACTTGCCAAAATTTGACACTGAATCCAACTAGTTCATTAAGGTTTGTTAATGGCATTTGTTGAAAAAAGTTGCCAAGTTCCTATATGATTTTAACTTTCATAATTTCTGATTGTTTATTGCCTTGTTTCATTATAAACCCCATAGCACTATTTTAATGAAAAATAAGATAAAATAGCAATGAATAATATCTGGATTAAGGTAACATTTTTCCTTTTCTTAAAATAGATTAGCCTTTTGAAGGCTATTAGTAGACATCATTTGTAACTAACCCAACCCAACCCAATCTAATCCAATTGTCCATAAAAAGTTGATTAGACATCCTTAAGTTACCACTTAGCAGCTGATATTATGTGAACTGCCTAAATATGTATGCAGGCCAGTTAACTTCCCAATATGCCATGCATTTTAATTGAATTATACTTTTGAAAATTTGCTTTGAACAATATAAATTAGTTGAAGATCAATATCTCTTTTTGTTGAATTGTTTGATGGATAAAAGTACTTCAAAAAAATAAAGAAGCAGATATGTGCAGTTTTATGGAGGTAGTTCAGTGGTTGGACATATGATTTTAATGAAGGAGATTCTGTATTTAATTTCTTGAATGTCCGCTTTTAGGAAAAAATTATATAAATAACTCTTCTTATTTATGATCACTATTATAGTAGATCGAACTATTGAGAGAAGAAGTAATATATGTCAACTAATAATTAATAGTAATTATAACAACTATAGTAATCATAATAAATATAATAAGTTTACATATATCTCTATCCCTCCCATAAATGATATGTTTAGGATAATAAATGTACATAGTAGACTTCCTCCTCCTCTTCCTCCATTCAATATGACAAGCTGATCAGACTGAGAGCAAATGAGTAGCTTTAGGCTACTCACCCAAATTTTATTAATCTATTGGTTCAATGATGATTTAGACCTGTAAAGTAGTGTTTTTCTACTCTTCATCCAACTCTTGGCATGTGGTAATGTTGCAAATCTATTTTTAATGCCTAAGAATAAAGCAAGTGCAGTATATTCCTTAGTGTTATTCCCACCACATTTTGCAAAGCACTATTATTTCAGGGCAATTATGGTTTATTCTTTATTTGTATGTAACAGCTGAAAGCTTCAGGCACCATTTCAACCATTGTGTACTGCACATAAACTCAAAACCAGCTGTTCTTGGATGGAGCTATCAGTCAAAAGAAGGCAGCGAGTGCATTTTGTCAATATTATAATGGAAACTTTTCTCCCATTCTAGTGCTAGGAGACTGCCCTTTTCTCAGCTTTTGTTCCTGTGACTTGATGTCCTTGTCAGGACTTGTAAATGACTAATAGAAAAAGTACAAACCAAAATGCAAGTTGGGTTTTCTCATTTTTCAAGGTAGCTATATGACCCAATTCATTTGTTTTCCTCCTCTTAATGTGGACAGCATAAAGCAAAGGTTTTCAGCATTAGCTAAGTGTATTCTTAAGTGCTCTGTTTTATTATTGTTATGTTCCTTCCAGCTTTCCTTGTCTCTTTGGATAACCTTGGATAAGATTTAATACATAAAACACACAATTCTTGACTTCGTGGATGGTATCATGGTTCTTCCTTTTCATTCAATTGCTGTAATGAATATCTTCCTTGTGAGTTGAATCTTATCCATTGACCTGTGTAATGGAAAACCTATTGCTTGCTCACTTTCAGACCATTCAATTTTAGATTGTCATATTGGCTGCTCTGATATAAATGGAAACTCATGCTACAATAACTGAATAGGTGCTCTGATTAACATGTTACTTTATGAAGAAAATAACTTTTTTTATACTTCATTGTCTCCATGGTTTTAGGAATGTCCTTTTCTTCTATATTACCCTCACAATTGAAGAACGACATGAATTAGATCAGGATAAGCAATGTCTACATATTTTTGTACTGTGTCGTTCATATCATATTGCTATTAATGTGCCCACTGATGTCTCCTATGACTATAAAAGTCTCATATCCCAGCAGACTTGGTAAATTGACATGTTTAAAACAGATCATAGATTTCTAGAATCATATTGACAAAGAAATTATTCCAGATTCTACAAGGGAATTTGTCAAAAAATAGAAACAGTGAATTAATTGGGAAGTTCAATGTTCTGAATTTTTTTCTTATAATAATTTGGCAATGAGTTCTTTTCTGATGTCAGTGATCTAAGACAGTGTTTCTCAATTTTGGCAACCTTAAGATAGGTGGACTTCAACTTCCAGAATTCAACTCCCAAAATTAAAGTTTGAGAAACACTGATCTAAGGAACTAATTAAATAATAAGGGTAAATCTAGTTTCCAACAGTTTAACTGCTCTTGTTTAGAGGTCCAGCATGAAGCCAGTTGTATCTGAAATCAAATGCTTGGATTACATTTTAGGTACATATTCATAAACACATAGAACATATTATATTGAAGGCATCTTATGGATTTTCAAGTCACCTGATTTTAGAAAACACAGTTGATATATGGTAAAATAAAGGGGTTCCCCAAGAGTCTCTTTCTAGCTTCAGCTTTTGTTCTGTTTCTTCTTAATTTCCAACTCAAAGCTTCCACATTTTACCAATTATTATGCTTTCTTAGGAGTGATATATTGCCAAATTCCTACTATTTCTTTAAACTTCACTTCCCATAAATATATTACCAATGATAATTTCCCCTAAATCTGATTGGTTTTTTTAAAGTTAGAAAGAATAGAATTAGTACACAATTCCATGTAGTATATAGATGGGCAACATGTTTATATTTTTAGATGTAAAAATGTACATCCTCCCAAAAAAACTTTGGGAGATATCAAAGGTTTTTGGGAGCTTGGCAGGTGAAGGTATCATTGAAATAGATAAGCCTCTAATTTAGAAAGTTGGCTAGTTTAAGGATAAAATAAGTAAATTGAATCCTATTTTTTCTTAATTAGAAAAACAATTGTTTCACTGACATTAGTGGTACTGAAATTATTATTTTTTGTATCACATGATCAAATAATACTTTTAGGACACCAAAAATAAGTTTTAAGTTTTTTGTTTATATTCTTATGGGTTGTCCATCTATGAATGAAATTTGTGCTGTCAAAGCCATATATCTTTTCCCTAAATAACTTCTTGCTTCTCTGTTATTTTGAACTCTAGTGTATGTCAGATATCACCTTTACATATTGATTCTCAATGGTAATACTTTCTAGTTATTACATCATCCCATCCCATTAGATTCAACAGAAAAAGTATCCAACAGGTATATGTGCCAGGGACCTACATTTGATGGATCCCAGGAGAAATGTCTTCTGTGCAGTGCTGTCCACCCTTAGGTCTGCTACCCTAAAATTAGGTTAGGTCTATCCCTGTTATCATCTTGGAAGTCCCTTAAGACCTGGTTATGTCACCAGGCCTGGGAATCCCAATGAACTGAAGTTGTTCTTTGATAGCTCCATTGTAGTTGATCTTTTTATTCTCTCTGTGTGATTTGCATATTTTATTCTAACGTTTTATATTTTTATAAAGACTGGGTTTTTTATATATATTTACTTTATGGATTATTGCATGCACCAATGCATGCAACAATCCAGAGTCTCTTTTTATGAAATGCCATATAATCTGATTAATAAAATAAAATAATGTCCTCTTTAAAATCCAATGTTTTTAATGTAAAAAGGAACTAATTAATAGGAAATGGGTGTAATTATTTGTGAACTATCAGTGCACCAATTCAGCTTTATATGTGTCTACACTTTTATAGAATTCTTTTGATGACTAGCTGTGCAACTGAATATATGCCATCTCACATATGTAAAGAATGAAAAGACATTGCATAAAAGCAATAATTAATAAATAAAATGTTAATTTAGATATATTATAGAACGATAACATTTGAAGGAGCCACTTACATAAAAATAACTTTAAAGGTTACTCAGAAGTTGCAACTCATGCAAAATGCAATGGTCCACTGCTAACAGGTTAAAACCATTACGGCAGAGCAGAATCTATATTTCAGGGACTGCAGTGATTTCCAGTAATCTCCAAAGTGCTGGTTTTCATCTTAAAAGCCCTAAATGCCTTGGCTTCTGGGTATTTTTAAGGCTACTTTTTCCAGGAGAATGAGACTGTCCAGACTGCTATGGAATAAGAATACTTAACCATTCTAAAACATTATCACAAGTATCATACCAAGCTCCATATGAAAGCTATGCATTTTGTATTTGTTTCCTAAATGAATTTCTGCCTATCAAATTTATACTTATCCCTTTCAATTCTTTAATTGGCCAGAAAAAATATATGATAATTTCTTCTGTTTCCTAAATTTGGACTAACTTACTAATAGTTATTTCTTAATTTTGTTGAATTTCTGAATGGCAAGTTTTATTTCATTTGTATGCTGATAAACTCTCTATCTATCTATCTATCTATCTATCTATCTATCTATCTATCTATCTATCTATCTATCTATCTATCTATCTATCTAAAAGTAGATGATACAAGGGTGAGCATTGTGGTTGTGTCCTTAGTTCCTTTTATCAGTATGAGGAATAAGAGTAATCTTGGAATATGATTTTCAAGTCTGCTATATGCCCACTTAATTGCCGTGCCATTCATTTCACATGTAATTTGATGGGATGTTAATTCTATTAATGCAACATAAAATAATTGTAAATAGAAGTCATAGGAGGATGAAGAGCAATATCAAGGCTATAAAGTGTAGAATGACAATTTAATTTCTGGCTTGTTGGCCATTTCTGCATCATTAGGCTGACCTATCCACCTTGCAGGGATAAAACCTCCAACCCTCCAAGTCCCGTCTGTTCTTTCAAACCTTTCTATTTCCACCTCACTACCTTTGTTCTGGCTGTTTCATTTTAGGTTTCCCTTTTACTGAAAAAATATCACCAATTTTTATCCAGTTTCATAGTTCTGTTGCATTTGTATGTCTGAATACTTGGTAAATCTGCAGTGTATGAAGGAAAGAAATGAATAGGTTGGTGAGGCAGTTGAGGAAATTTTCTGCTGAAAGTTTATTGGTTCTGTATCAAGCGCCAGGGAAATCAGAAGATTCAGGCAGTTGAAATGACTGTAAATATCCATTGCAAGCTTGAACTCTGTACAAGAATCTGTACTACTAATGGTCAAGGGAAATTAGTGCTGTTAAGAATAGAAAATAATTCAAGGTGATCTGGATTTTCAGGGACCAATGACTGATGACATATTTGACCTTTCCTGGGCCGTAGCCTGGTCATCTCCTACAATCTGGATCAAAACCCTAACCAATTCATTATTTCTGATGTATTGTGTTACAGAAGCATACCTTGGACCAAACAACAAAAACAAAAATGCATGTGCAAATGAACCCTATGACGTTCTTACACCTAATAACAGTGTAATCACTTTTCAAAGATTTTTTTGTTTGTTTTCAAAGTACTTAATGAGGTTTATGTTTCCAGAGTGCTTCTTTTGTTTTGTTCTGGGTTATTTTGCTATCTCTCCGATTTCAGAAGCAGCATGAGTGGATTATGTTATTTATCTCCATAGGTCATCTAGATATTTATATCAATTTGCTATAGTTTAACTATGACAAGCTGTGGCTACCTTGGCTGGTTATATCCTTAACCTTGTTGAATGTTAAACTTGTATTTCTGACTAGCAAGCTTAGGAAACTGGAATTAAGCCAGTTGAGCTTTAAATTTGAAAGGTAATACACATCCAATTGTGAGGAAAAATTGACCACCATTGCCCTCATTTTACATTGTTTTTGCAAATAATTTTGCATTGAAATTTAGTGACATTTTACTTCATTTCAATAATGCTAAATTTGATTTATCTAAATCAAATAAAAGGTGTCTTGGCAACTGCCTCCTTAAATCTCTATTTCTCTCCTACTAAGGTGTTCACTGTGTCAAGGTATATTTATGCAAATTTTTACACTTTGCATAGTGCTCACAGAAAAAAGGATAACAACATCTGACAAAATTTATTGCGTTAAATGGAAGGTTAAGAAATCACTTAACCTACTGTACTTCGAAGATCTGGCAAGCCTGATGAAAGCAGAAAATAGCTATGGTCAGTGTAAAATTGTGGTTATTGATATGGTTGTCATGTGCAATTTTCAGTAACAACATGGTACAATTTACCATTAATAAATGATTTTTTTTTCAAAAACATAACAATTGTACTGCATTAAAGTAAATAATTTTTGAAGTAAAATGCTATAATATTACATATTACAATGTAGACTATTTATCCAATAACCTAAATTCATTAATGTATATATAGAATAAAAAGCTTCATCATTAAATATGCTGTAGATACCAACTACAATTTGGTAATTTTTAACTAGGTAAAAAAAAAATCTTAAAACTGACATCTTAACATTTTAAAAAGTATTTTAAAAATTGGCTAGAGGGTTAAATGAAACCAAGAGGTGTATGCTGGTGATTTAATACCATTGAAAGAAGTTATCTATATGTTTCAGAATCTCCACAAAATCTACAAATAATCACTTGGCAGTATTCAGATGGGGTCAAAGTATGACAGAACACTGAAAATTCTGTTTTCAAAGACACCACAAACTTGAATAGAATAGAATAGAATAGAATAGAATAGAATAGAATTCTTTATTGGCCAAGTGTGATTGGACACACAAGGAATTTGTATTGGTGCATATGCTCTCGATGTACATAAAAGAAAACATACATTTATCAAGAGTCATAAAGCACAACACTTAATGACAGTCATATGGAACAAGTAAGCAATCAAATCATATTAGAAAACAGTCAATATAAATCTTAAGGATTCCAGCAACAAGATTACAGTCATACAGTCATAAGTGGGTGGAGATGGGTTATTGGAATGATGAGAAGATTAATGCCATATACATAGCAATATCAATAACCACAGTGCTACCCCACAACATTTCCCATATGATATTGAGAGAGAAGAATGCTAGGATCATAAAACCAACAATCTGAAAACATATGTAACATACAACATACTGTATGTAACAAATTTGCTTACCAATTTTTAGATAATTAAAGATAGGTAAATGTACTATCTAGTAAATTTTGTGCAAAATAATAATAAAAGATGTAACCATATTTAAGATTGCAGCCAAAAACTTAACCCTATTCTTGGCAGGTTTGTATAGAAACAGGATTATACTACTTTTTTCAAAATAATGAAAGCAACATAGGACAGTCTCCCACTTTGATATATGCATGCAGTGAGAGGAAGCCCCCAAAAGGAGTGAGACTTCTGTCATGAGGGTACAAATCTACTTTCATCATTTCATACACCACTGGAAGAGTCCACCATATTGTCTGCTACCCTACAATGACAGTTATATTTTAAAAAAAGTTATACTGATATAATGTTATTTTGTTTACTCCACAGTAAATGCTTTTTCTGTGAAATATTGAAATCTGAACATTTTGCATAGTGGTCTTATATTTAACCAGAATGCTTTTGTTTTAAAAGAACACCTCTAAAAGTTACGTTAAACACAAGAGCACAAAATCCATTATTTATTTGACTGATTTATATCATTTTATACACCTGGCTACATTTAATAAGTACATAAAAATGCATAATGACAGAAGAAATACAAGGTTATAATGGAACTAGGATACTACTTATTTCTCTTAGTAAACTTTACCACTGTAATAATGGAAATTCCCCTGATCTACTTGAGGCATCACATTTTGGTTAATAAGCGTATTGAGTATTTTGAATTATAATTGCAAGAAAACCTCTATGGAGACATGCCTTAAAAAGGAATCTGCTAAATACAGTTACTTGAGTTTTTCTTTTCAAACTATTCAAACTATTATACCTGTTATGTTTTCTTTGCAAGTGGAGTTTGAAACAAATGTATGTTTATTTATTGGATCAGGAATGCTGTGTGCACCTGCAAATGTCTGTTGCATTAAAAATTTTCATGGCCAGCCAGCTAATTCTTTCATTGGAAAAAGCGGCTCTGTTGAAGAAACCTGTGTGAATGTTGGATTGATGGCATGTTTAGTATAACTTTTCACATTCTTTCAGAATGCAGGTGCCCTTAATATGATGTAAAATTAGGTGCCTGTGGAAAAATTGAATACAACATACACTGTTTTGTGTTCTAAATAATATTCATTAATATTGAAAATGTATTCCAAGGTACAAGTTTCAGGAAGACAAGCTGCTAGCCCAGTTCGCCCCTGAATAATAACATTTATGATGTCTCAGAATTTGTACTGGTTTTCCAGTTAGTTAATCAGCATTAATAATCCAGGTGAAAAGAAGTAACTGTGGTATATGAATTTGTTCTCCACTCAAATATTTTTATTTTTAAAGAGGGGTAGAATGATTTCTTTAATGGTGGTGGGGAGAGGTAATATGTAGAAAAATACTGTGTTTATAAAAATGAAGCACCTTTATTGGGAGAAACAGGCAACTTGTTTGTGACCTTTTGGCCTGCAATTCCTAGTTAGAAAAGGCAAAAGTTTTTAATCTATATATTGGATTTACTATACACTATTTACAGTCTTTTTGAGTTGTGTGACCTTAACAAATCCAACCAATCAATAATAAACACATGAAATAACCTTTTTTTTGCTACTCTTCCACTTGGTACAAGTACATGAAATCTAGATATTTTTATTTTAAGTTTGTGTATATATACACATATTGAGGTTGGCACCATTTAAAGACATTACATAGTGTAGTTATAGATAATATTTATACAGAGTAATACTTTGTGGTTAGGTAAAGTACAGAATTCAATTTGGAATGTGTCTATTAACATCAGTGTTTGTTTCAGATTTATTTAAGCAGATTTGAAAGGAGAAGCTTGGTTGCAGTAACAATCTTAATTTCTTTTCTCGAAACCAAATGCCAGCCATTTCATTTCTAATTTGTCAGATACTTGGCTTTATGTTTTCAGTTATATTTCCTCACTGCCTCTGGGTGGTGAGAACATTCAGTCAGAAGGAGAGATCTTTTTACTATATATGGCAACCAAAGCACAGCTTTCTTTCCAAAACCCAAACAAGCAATAAAAAAAAGAAATATTTTAACTTCTTTGTCTCTCCAGATGTACTGAATAAGAAGCAAACTCAATTTCTGTGACTGCTGTTTTATCTCCCTCTACTGGTCATCTGAGGCACCAAGTTGTTAAATTCACTTTTTTTTTAACAAACTATGTGTATGATCCTTGTTCTCTGTAACTATAATAAGTATTCAATTAGAAAATTTGTATATCGTAAGTTATACAAATATCCTTAGAGCATTCAAAGCATAGGAGATACAAATTGCAAAGCAAAAACAGTATCATAGAAATGCCAATAGCTGTATAAGAATTGGCAAATAATGTGACTCTGCTTGGGTTGTGATTCACTCCCCAAATTTATGTGGCGGGAGAGCTACGGACTGGATAACCAGCATGTAAAATGTCCACAGAAATGAAGGGGCTTGAGAAGAATTTCAGGAGGAACACCCCACACACATTTCTCTGGAAAGTAAAAGGAAAGGAGGGGAAAATACTTTATTTTCAAGATTCTCTTAATGTAACCTTACGATAGAGATACAGGTACTACTCCTGGTTGTACTTCTCTGGACTGCCTCGCAGGACTAATAATATGTGACAGAGAGGAAGGCAGAGCAATAGTCATTACAAATTTATGATTTGAGACTACAGTGACATGACCACAGGCAGAAGAAATAGAGGGGAGATTTCACAAGTGTTGGTGGAATTGTTGGTGGGTGGCGTGTTGCCTCCTTCCTGCTATCTCGTTTTATTATAGAGAAAAGCAAATGATTTAGGCTGTGTTTGGTAAATGTCAGTTTATGGCTAAGAGCCAGTTGGTTTTAAAGTTAGAAGGTGAGAAATTATATGGTCTAGTGCTGCCTTCCACAGGAAGCCAAATGGTGAGTCTGGACCAGTCACTGTCTCTCAGGCCTAGGAAGTAAGTAATTACAAACCACCTTCCAGGATAAAAGAAAACTTGATAAGAAAACTGCAGGCACTTTTCACGTAATCGTTATGGGTCTGATATAATTTAATGTTACTTTATGAATAATAGTGAAATGTGTTGATTTTACTTGCCCAAGTCATGAAGTTAAATAAAACAAAACAGGAATGTTGGAAGGGATCTTGGAAATCCTCTAATCTAATCTACTACCCAGTGCAATAGAATCTAATATTATAATATACTTCAGCATTTGACTGAGATAAACTGGCTCTGGATCACCTCAATGTGGGAAGAAATCTGATTTTATTTTGATTGACTTAAAGGCTTTTATTGCATTGCATTATTCTAGTACAAGAAAGATACATTATGATGATTAATATAGCTAATCTGTGTCTATATTTACACAATACATTTAGAGATGAAGACATATGAATAGTATAACCCATTAAGCTTGAATAGTGGTTTTTTTAGCTTTGCTTCTTAAATGGATTAATACTGTTCAATAAGCATAGTGTATGGCTCTTAAATATGGAATGCAAAAATCCACTTGACTATCAGAGGACAACAACGCTAGTACATCTTTGTTCCTAAATATTGGTCATAAAGATTATTAGCCTTAATTTATTGTTTAGTGTGTTATGTAAATCCAGAAATGGGTTAATTTCATAAATGAGCTTAGCATGCTACCTTTCCTTATTTACAAGAAATTATTCTAAGTTAAATTTACTTTAAATAGATTTTGAAATGATTTTCAGTGTTCTTAAAACTATAATTTAGGAATATTAAATCTGAATTATTAAATTATTAAAGAGGTACCCCCACCTCTCTCCAGCAAAAATCCTATCAACCAATCAGTGGATACTATGAAACCCTCCAATCAGCTCCAAGAT
>JANHFP010000844.1:95946-113385 GCA_032468135.1 Calamaria suluensis | reverse complement strand
TTTGTTTTTCTTGCCTAAATGTAGAACCTTACTTTTTTCACCATTGAATTTCATTTTGTTCGATACTGCCCAATGTTCAAGTTTGTCAAGATCCATCTGTAATTTGAGTCTATCTTCTGGAGTGTTTGCTAATCCTGCCAATTTGGTTTTAATAAGAACTGAAAAAATATCAGGAATTAGTGTTCATTTTAACTCAGACTTCAAACACTAGTTTCAGACATACTTGATAAGATATTAGTGGGACACAGACAAAAATCATTTTAAATGTTATTGATTTATTTTTAATCAGAACATGATCCATATAGAAACTGTATTTAGTCTCTGAATCACTGTTTTGTATTCTCTGCATTTATTTTGTTCCTGTCCTCTTTGGAAATCTATGTATTTATTAATTCATAGTGTGGAAATTTTACTATCAAATAAAATATTCAGCATCTCTCCCTCCCCACTCAGAGCTATCTAAATTAAATCTCATTCCTTGCCTTGTCTTTTACCTCTCTCCTTGCTCCTCTGGCAGCAAGGTTAGAGTTCTTCCATAATGCTGATTGCGCAGCAAGCTCCTAATGTCAAGTTGATTTTTTTTTTCTTTGTGCAGGTTAGGGCATAAGAATGTAGTGTGCCAAGGCAAAAACAGATTGGTAAAATGAGAACTTGGTATTAATGTCAGAGGGAAAGAAACCCTTCCACTTCTTTCAAAAGTATAATGCATGCCACCTTATGCATGCTTCCATAATTAGAGGTAGTATGATTTATGAAGCTACAGAATAATAGTCAAGCTGTTCTTTAGTATCACTGTCCCTGATACAGTTGGCATAACTTGCTATTGAGATAAGTCTTCTCTGATTGTTGTTTATCAGTTTAATGAACTGCTTTGAGCCCAACCAAATTGATTATACATGTCCAACAGATGCTTTTGCCGATACAGTCTTGTTTTTATTTTCTGCCTTGCAGTGTTTTCTGATTGTCTTTCATTCCTATGGTGCCTTTATATGTTAACTGTGACGTGAAACAGCTGCAAAGATTTCCAGTCTATTTGAGTCTTCCTTGATCTGATTATAAACATGGCAGCTGAAATTCTAATCAGGAAGGAGGCTAGACTTTGTGCGGGGAAGAAAAGCAGAAGCATAAATGGTGAAGAAATCAATTGATCTCTAGGACTAGCCAATACATTGCTTCATTTACTTGATCGCTATCTGTAAAAATGTTTTCATTTGCTTTTGTTTTTGGCTTAAAGTGACCTTCCAGGAGAACTTACAAAAATCCCTTACAATGTAGACAGTACTTTACAGACAGTGCATTGATATTTTGAAACTTTAAAATGGTGGGAAGGTTCTTAAAACAAACTGATTGCTACATTTTAATATACCTTACAAAATTCTCCAGAAAAAGGAAATGTACTATCCTGTACCCAGGGAATGAGTAGGTTAGAATGTTTTTTTTTAATTTGAAGTCATATTTTGGGGGGACTGAAGATGATTTCACAAATTAAAGATGTTACCAGTGTTGTTGTTGCAGCTGATAACTGCTAAACATGAGGCAGCATTGGAATATTTTAATAAGTACATAATTCTGATGAAACTGGAATATGTTCTTGTCTTTAACTCTCTCTATAAATATGATAATCAATTTCTCATTCATCACTATAGGATATTCTTTATTCCAACTGTCTAGCAGGATCTTATTTGATTTCAAAGTAATATGGAAGTTTTGAAAATTATATAATCAATATAAGATATAGGATTTTAAATTAAATGCAAGTTTGGCAGTAGCTTTGGTATGAAAACATTGGACTTCATACTAACATGGTAAGGTTAGGCTTCCATCATATTCTTTTTTCCCACCTAAGTATGATTAGGAGCGTCTTTTCCATTCCACAATTGGATCAATCAAATAGCTGATGAATAGAGTTGTTATAATATGGAAATTGCTGATTTTTAAAAACCTTTCTTCTCAATTGCAAAAAAAACCCAATTTTATATGTCAGGTTTCATAGTTCATGTGAATATATATGGTTGTTAAAACTGTATGAATAATTGCTTTGGGGAAACAATGTTATCTCCAAATTAAGCCTGGTTTCTGAATCACATTGCTGATTTTTATCAAGTTATTGAATTAAATCAATTGCTTCCTATTTGGTATGCCAATTCAATGCCTGTTGCAAATGTTCATAATTCTTTTTTTAAGAAGCAAATCAATTTTCTGATTTAGAATTTAATTGATAGTGTATCCTGAGTAATGAATGTAAGATAAATACTTGACATATATTTGTGTATGTGTGTGTGTTGTATATTAATAGAGATAGATAGTGATATGTGCAAACATACTTTCCATGCATTTTTGTCAGAAAAAAATGCATGCATTAAAATATATAAGTTCTACACATTATTGATATGCAACAACTTCATTTATTTATTTAATTTGTCAACAAGTACAAGAAAACAAATAACAATATAAACATAGACATTGGCACAAAAATTGGCACAATTAAAGATATAAATAGGCAAAACATAGCCATCAACACATGGGATGATAACAAATGGATAGGAACAGTAGGACAGGGACAGTAGGCACGTTGGTGCACTTATGCACGCCCCCTTAAGGACCTCTTAAAAAACGTGAAAGGTCCACGGTATTCAGTTTAAAGGAAAAGGCATGGGGATTAGCAAGACTAACAACAGTATCAGGTAGGGTGTTTCAGACATTTATAACTCTATTGAAGAAGTCATACTTCCTACAATCTAGATTAGAGTGATTTACATTGAGTTTGAATCTATTGATAGCCCTTGTGGTGTTGTGGTTGAAATTAAAATATTTATTTATAGGTAGGGCATTTTGGTAAATAATCTTATGAACTAAGCATAGATCACAACATAGACAGCGTAGTTCGAGGCTATCCAGATCTAACATTTCAAGCCTGGTGGTATAGTGAATTTTATTTCGAGCAGAGGATTTGAGTACTCTTCTAGTAAAATATCTCTGGATATAGTGATGTCTGAAATACAGTGAGGGTTCCAGACAGATGCTTGTCTGTTTGGAGGATTTATTTATTTATCAAATTATGAAGCCACCCAACTCCCTCACAGGGGGACTCTAGGTCAAGGGTATCAAACTCAAGGCCTGGGGGCTGGATCTGGACAGCAGGGTGCTTAGATCTGGACCATAGGGGCCACTGTGGAAACAGCAAAGGACTGGCTCATGGTGCCTTTGCCAGTGAAAATGGAGCCTGGGAGGGCTAGTTGCAGCCCTCCCGGGCTCCATTTTTTGCTGTAACTGCCTCATGTCATCCTCATCCAGTAAAAATGGGCTTCAGGGGGATCCCAAGCTTTGTTTTCACTGGCAGAGGGCAGCAGAAGGCCATCACAGCTGAAAATGTAGCTCTGGAGCCTGTTTTTGCTGGCAGAGTGCTTGAGCCACCACAGAGGTCCCCCAATATGAATGATATCAAGCTGGCCACACCACCTGGGCACACCCACCCCAAGCCCCAAGGTCAAAAGCAACCCTGATGAAACTGAGTTTGACACCCCTGCTCTAGAATGGTCTACAAGCAAATATTAAAACATAAAAGCAATGACTAATATTTTAAAAGACAAGGATGAATTTAAAAACTTGATGCTAATATTTAGGGAAAAGGCAGATTTATATCATGCTTTTGCTTCAGGGAGTAAATAAACTATTCCCTCATCCTATTTTTCCTTTCAACCACAACTCTGTCCAGCCAGCAGTCCATAGGTTCCAATTCATAATTACATTTTCTAATCTGACTGATTAGCTCAATACTGGCTAATCTTAAAGCCTGCCCTGTTGAAGGAAGGTCAGGTGTAGAGAAGATGGACGATAGCAGAGCAGGACAACAAAGAGAAGCTTGGCAAGGAAGTGCTGGGGATTCCTTTATCAAGGCCTGCATAAACAGACTCCACCACCTATCTATGGTACCTGTGTGGCTCCTTTGTTTGGCACTAAATAGCACTAGTTCCTCTTCTTCAATTTCTTATGTGAAGAAAAGGCCAGAGGCTTCACAGGTAGGAAATCACCTGTGGCCTGAGGCTCAGGTGCCCATTGATACCATTCTTCAAACTGCTTTTGCCTGCCTCATTTCTTTTCCCCTTTGTTGTGATATTTTGTATTTGAGAATTTTTCTTTTGTATGGCTGACATTCCAAAGGGACTGCTTTGTTTTGAGCCCTGAATGCTTAAGGATGCAGGAAGAAGAAAATGCAGACCGTTTTTTCTATGTTTGGGGCCCAGTGTTTGTTTGCTGCTATTCATTAGATAACTCCCCACCTCTCTGACTACAAGGGGGTTTGCTATGACTCAGCTATTCAGGTTTATTTGTTGTTGTTTCTAGCCATTTGGTTGTGTCCCACTCTTGGTGACTTTATAGGCAAGCGCTCTCCATGCTACCTTATTAAATACAGCTTCTTTCAATTGTATGCTCAACTTTGCATCAGATTTGATGCTATTCTTTTCTATTCACCTGCAGGTGAAACAGAATACCTGAAAATTGGACAGAATATATGGATCCTCTAGGTCATTTCATTGAAATATGTGGGAAGCATTATGTAAGAGGAACATTAAAAAGAATTAACTAGTTTTGACTTTACATTCTGTGTTAGAATATATTCCAAGTTTCAAACAATGCAGGTTTTCCATATTAAACAGATCTTCTTTCTTTCCTAAAACTATTTGCTGTACTATCTTTGTCTAGTTTTCTTTAAAGTTTCATTTTTCCCAGCTTGTATCTGAGAAATAGCACATTATAGTTTCTGCCTTGAGTACCTAAATTTTTGTAAGCCACTTCTAATTAGAAATGGTGGGTCTTATTACTGTTTCTACTTACTCCTTTGGTTAGTAATACAAAGTAGGCCACTGACCCTTATTTTCTTTTCTGTCTATTTTCTGTTTCTTTCAAAATATGATGGGAGTGCATAGTTTCAGCAGATAAAAATAGGAGGAAGTTCAACTAACACACCTTTCCCCCCCCCCAAAAAAAAAGAAACATAGTGGTGAGGAGGATATCATATGTGAAATGGGCAGACATATATATACATAAATTTGATAAAATAAATAAAATGTGTCCTCTATGCAGAAAGGCGCATTCTAAAGACAACCAAATTATAACAAATTGCCTTGTAAAAACAAGATATAATATTGTTAAACTCTTATCCCTTCATAATTTTCCATATAATCTACCATCTGACAGGAGTTTACATTAGGAATAATTTTTCACCGTAAAGTTCTTTTTGCTTAAGACAAATGAGGCTTGATAAGTGATCTATGACTCTCCCCTTTCAGGTGTTTTATACTTCCCCTGTGCTACTCATGGAGCCCTGGGCTGACAGCTCTCTTCATTCTACAAGGCTAGACTTTAAATCTGAAATTCATAGTATTATTTCCATAATTTAAAATACACCTGTTAAATCTGGGCAAAGAATGACTCGGAGACTCGATTCAAAAGAACAGCTCTTTATTACTGCAACAGAATACAAACTCTGGCTATGTCTCTGACTGGTCGGCTTTTTATAGCTGGCTGTCAAAGGGGCCAGCCAATCAGGGATCGAGCTTTTCCCACTCTTCCCAGTATCTGACAACTGGTAACCAATCAGGAGGCGAGCTTTTCCCGGTCACCTCCTAAAGGCAAGACATAACACCCTTCCCCCCAGATGGAATGAACCATCTATATTATAATACAACATTATTTACACCTATATATATACATAGTCCCTCAAATATATAGGGCATGTTCTCTGCCTGCTAGATTGTCTAAGAGCAGGCTGAGGGGAATCAACTGGAGGCAAAAGGGGTTCTTTTGCTGACTCATTACTGGAATGTGTGTCCATTTCCCGGCTAGGGCAATCAGACTGGTCAGGTTCTGGGGTGGTAGGTGAAATGTTATCCAGCCCGGACTCCATGCCCCTTTCTGGTGGCAGCACATATTCTATGGTGGATTCAGCTGACCCAGGTGTGCTCCTTGGTTTTGCCAGGTCCATTCCTGTGGAAGTGGAGGGTGCTGTTAGTTTGTTGGGGTCTGGTGAGGATGTCCATTTCCGAATCTGATCTACATGCCTGTGCCAAGCCCTCCCATCATCCATGATCAGCTCGTAAGACTTGGGGCTAGTTTTTCTTATGACCTTTGCAGGCAGCCACAAAGACCCCTCACCATGGTTCTTGGCAAATACCTTCTCTCCCACAGTAAACTCCCTTTTTTGGAGTGTTTCCCTGTGGCTTTTGGTAGGGGCTCAGTCTATCAAGGGTTGATCTGAGCTTTCTGCCCATTAAAAGCTCCACTGGGGACTGTCCAGTGGTAGCACACAGTGTGATGTGCTGCCAGGATAAGAAGGAATCCAGGTTTTCCTGCCATCCCCCGGGGCCCAATTTGGACAGTGCCTTCTTAGTGGACTGGACAAACCTCTCAGCCAAGCCGTTACACTGAGGGTTGTAGGGAGAAGTCAAGATGTGCCTGATGCCCCAGAGCCCCAGCAGGCTCTCAAAATAGTGTGAAGTAAATTGAGGCCCATTGTCGGAGACAATAGTGTCAGGGAGGCCATGGGTAGCAAACAAGTGCCTCAGTGTGGCAATGACAGCCTCAGAGGAGGTGGAGCGCATGGAAACAACCTCCACCCACTTGGAAAAAGCATCAACTATTATCATCAGCATATGCCCATGAAATGGCCCAGCAAAATCGATGTGTAAGCTTAGCCAAGGTCCGGTAGGAAGTTCCCAAGCCCCAACAGGGGATTGGGGGGGGGGCATTTTTATGCTCTTGGCAGTTATTGCAAGAGGCAACATGATCTTCTATGGCCTGGTCGAGACCAGGCCACCATACGTAGCTCCTGGCTAGACCCTTCATATGAACCACTGCAACAGAATACAAACTCTGGCTATGTCTTTGACTGCTCGGCTTTTTATAGCCGGCTGTCAAAGGGGCCAGCCAGTCAGGGATTGAGCTTTTCCCGCTCTTCCCAATAGTTGACAACTGGTAACCAATCAGGAGGCAAGCTTTTCCCACTCGCCTCCTAAAGGCAATTAAAGTATATAAATAGGCCATAAACATGTGGCCATAAACACGTGGAATGATTACAAATAGATGGGGACAGTAGGACAGGGATGGTAGGCACGCTGGTGCACTTATGCATGCCCCCTTAGGGACCTCTTAAAAAATATGAAAGGTCCACGATAGACAGTTTAAGGTAAATGGTATGGGGATTAGTGAGACTAACAGAAGGATCAGGTAGGGTGTTCCAGACATTTACTACTCTATTGCAGAAGTCATATGTCCTCCAATCAAGATTAGAGCGACTTACATTGAGTCCTCCAATCAAGATTAGAGTGACTTACATTGAGTTTGAATCTATTGATAGCTCTTGTGATATTGTGGTTGAATTTAAAGTACTGTTTTACAGGTAGGACATTCTGGTAAATAATCTTGTGAACTAAGCATAGATCAGAACATAGACGACATAGTTCGAGGCTATCCAGACCTAAAATTTCAACCCTGGTGGTGTAGAGAATTTTATTTCGAGCAGATTTGAGTACTCTTCTAGTAAAATATCTCTGGACCCTCTCTATTGTAGTGATGTCTGAAATAGTGAGAGTTCCAGGCAGGTGAACAGTATTCCAGTATAGGTCTGGCAAAGGTTCTATATGCCCTAGTTTGAAGTATAGCGTATAGGGTTTCTGAAGACATTTTCCATGGTCATATGGTCAGCATGGCTATATGCCAAAGGTGCACAGAATGCTGTTACCTTCCCAGAAAATTGGCACCTACTACTCTGCTTGCATTTGCATGCTTTTCACCTGCTAGGTGAGCAGGAAATAGGGCCAGGAATGGGAATATTTGTATGTTTATGTGATTGTGATTATACATACATATATATATGTACATTTGTATGCTTGTATGTGTGTGTATATATGCATATACATGTAATTTTAATGATTGTGAGCTGGCCAGAGTTATCTCAATGATAACATGGGCACACAATAAAATAACTAACTAAATACATAATTTAAGCATTCATTTTATTCCTCCTGTAATAAAAGACAAATGTAAAACAATTAGGCATATCAGATTTGCTGAGATGTGAAGAAGTTGCAGGTCATTGGCTTTTCACTGCAGACTTTTCCAAAATCCAAATAATCTTCTTGTCAGAGGAAAATCTTCCTGTGTTCAGCCGGATACTGTTCACTATAATGTGAGTCGCATTAATGGTATGTGATGACTTTCAACAAAATCATCAAAAGTCCATGTACCAGGATAAAAAAGCAAAGAAAAGTCAAAAAACTAATTCTGGCTTCCTGACATTTGATACAGGATTTGTTACTCGATAAACCCCATTTTTAATCTCCTATGTTATAAAAAGCTTGCAAGTGTAAATGTCCAGAAATATAACATGTTGCTGCCAAAACAACAATATGACAAGCAAATATTTTATACTGCAAACTAAAAGACTATCTATTGCTATGGGAACTGTTTAGGCTGCTGGTGTTTCTTCCTTGTTTCCTGGTGCTGTTTTCCACTGAACAGCTGAATTTAGGCCATAGCCCAGAATAGTAAAGCTGGAAGACATCTTGGTAGGGGGAGAGCTTAAGAAAACACAGGAATGCATCACCTTGTAATGCATGACACCAGTCGCTATTTGAAAGTCTCAAAGCCAAAGTCCAAAGAATGTTCTCTCCAGCAGGCATTGGAAACTAAGGAACACTTTCCTGTGGCTTTTTCCTCAATGTTAAATCAAACGATGATCCCTGTCGTAGCTATACTCCTGCTGGTATGGTTGACATTTCTCTCCAGTTTGCAACAACCAGCATTCATTTAGTTATTGGTTGTGCAATTCAGGCAGGGTAGCAACTCTGAGGTCTGTGCTGCTTGTGGCTGCTGCCGTTTCCAGAGATGGTATACCCTAAATTTCTTCTTATTGTTGTAAAAAGCCATGACCCCTCCCAATGAAATAAAAATCACAGCAATTACAACTATTCCGATGATGATTGCCAAGACATTGGACTGGTAAGCTGTGGAAGAAAAAGAGAAAAGGGCTAAAAATCAAATGACTGCACATTCCAGAGAGCTGCAAGTATATTAGGACTTCCCACCCACCAACACCCCCTCAACACACAAACACACCCCATGTCTGTTTTGAAAAAGAAGTATTCTAGCTTTCATAACAGACAAAAATATGATCTATACAAATTGCAATATGTTCTGGGAATCAGTGATTTTAACTCTCCAGAACTTTAAGATGTGTGGACTTCAACTCCCAGAATTCACCAGGGGATTCTTCATCCTTAGTTTCAAAGTTTTACTGAGTCTCAATCTGTTTTGCTGTTTATTGTTTTTGTGTGTGCCTTCAAGTCATTTCTGACTCATGGCAACAGAGAAATCCCTACTGATTTCATGGCAAGATTTTCAGCAGTGGCTTGCTATTGCCTTCTTGTCAGGATAGAGAAAGACTGAATGACCCAAAGTCACCCAGGTGACTTTGAGTTTAAAGCAAGATTAGAACTCAGACTCTTGATTTTTATCCTGGTACTTTAACCAAACTACCCGCTGTTTCCTGTTAGGCAAATTTAACTTGCAAGAAGCTAGTCCCTTGCTGAAATTCCTAACTTTTTAAGAAATGCTGTAGCTTAAAAACTCTGAACCGGGTTGATGATACTTCTGAATTCTAAAAGATGTATTGGGAATGTTAAGTATTGACTGACAGGCCTCCTATACAATCAATTCAAAGGACTGCAGGGCCAATCCCTGACCGCGCGGTTTGCGCGGGAAGTTTGAAGGTTTGTCAGTGGCTGGGAGCCGGGAGCCGCTTTACTATAAAAGTGGCCGCGCGCATCCCAACCGCTGCTGTTATTCACATGTTGCTTTTGCTTAAATAAAGCTATTAAAGGTTTGTGCGCCTCGTCTATTCTCCCTAGTCTTCAACTGGTGGTGGGTTTCCCACAAAAATGTAGATCACAACAGATCATTGACTATAGCAGCTCTTGCTATATTCCATATTTTACCAGTTGATGTGAATGAATAGGATCTGAAAGGTGTTCCAGACAAGCTAAAGATTTGGTGACTGACCCTGTCCAGCACAACCTGTAAAACCAAAACATGAGAACTGTTAGTTATATTCCATCACTTTTACAATTTGTCAGGGAATCATGAGCCTCTGGTTACTGAGTTGAGCTTTACTGTGGTTACTGAGTTCAGCTTTAGTTTCTCTTCTAAATCTAGTTATGCATTTGTCCAAAATACAATTTAAGGGCCTCTTTTCATATGTGTCATTGTTCCAATATAAATATGTGTGTTTTATGCAGGGATCATTTATTATATTTTGTAACACAATGCACTATAATCTTTCATCATGTCATACACAATATACTTCTGAAATTTGCTCTTTCTAATGCTTCAGTACCATATTTTTTGCACCATAAGTTGCTCCAGACCATAAGACACACCTACCTTTTGATGAGGAAAACAAGAAAAAATAATCTGCCTCTGCCTCTCAGCATCCATTCTAGCATCCTTGCAGCAAACAGTTTGGTCAGCTTCACCACGTTATCACAGGATGATTTAGCACAAGCAGCTGATTGGCAGTTGGATCAGCCTCCTGGAATACCACTAATCAGCTGTTCCAGCCTGCTGGGATTGCCGCCGCCCACCACCATTGCTGCCGCCTGTCGCCACCTTTGCGCATCCCATTTTTGGCCTCTGCACATCCCATTTTTGGCCCATTCCAACTATAGCTGGCAGTGAACTGTGGCAGTGATTGGCAGAAGTGATAGGTGGCAGTGATAGACTGCCTGGGACACACGGAGGCCAAAAACGGAGCATGCAGAAGCTGAAAACGACCAAAAGGTGAGGGCCTGTGGATGGGCAGGGCTTTATCAACTTTTGCTCTAGTGCATCTTATAGTGTGAAAAATACTATTTTTGCATGTGGAAAATGAGTTCACCAAGATAGATACATTTCCTGGGTATTATATTAATTAGTACATTGCATTGCTGGATTCCAACAATTAGATTCCTATCCAATTTGGTTTGGACTTTCTATTCCAATGTCCCTCATAGGTCCCTTCCAGCCCTATGATTCTACGTTCTATGTAATGCTGCCCAAAAACAGGCACCAAGAAATCAGTTTAATTCAAGACAATCTATATATTTTCCTTTATGTTTGCAGGAGGGAATTTCATATACATTTTATGGAACAGACTGTTGTTCCTTGAATTGCCAGCTTATTTCAGGATAGGAAACCTTTTCATCACATACTAAAATTCGTGTGATTGTTTCTGTTCTACAACAGACAATGAATCAACAAGGAGGCTAACAACAGATAACAATGGAACTAATGTTGACACCAGAAAAATTGGCATAAATTAATTAATTGGTGAATAGATTATTTTACAATCCACTTGTAGTCCCACTCTGCTCTGCTGCTTTCATTATGATATCATTTCAAGGCCCAACAAATGCAGCTGATGCCCATAGAGCCTTTATTGTGCATTGCAATTACAGAAAAATGACGTTTGTGAGAATTAGAAGAAGCTTTTTCTTATATTTTTGAAACCCTCAAATCTTTTAACACTAAACATTTTATGATGCCTTAAATCCAAATGTTGTCCAGATGATGTACAAAAGAAGCGGTGAATGAAAAAGACAGTAACTATATATTAAAGAAAAATGAAAGATGTGAACAATTATCAATTTTTTTGCAAAATGTAACTGGCAAAGATGCTATTACAAGCAGTGCAATGATTGCTATAGTATTTATTTAGTTACAGAGACTTCCACTTGATTATCAGAACCACTGTGCAAATTTCACTGGTTAGAAGAATAGCAGTCAATCCAATCCTCTCCAGATAATTGTTTTAAAAATCTGAATAATCCCTACAATTATTGGATTTCAGGGACTTGTAATTCATATCAAATATGGACCAGAGATCAGAGAATTACAGAATAACAGGGCTGGAAGGGACCTTGGTCTTCTAGTTCAACCTCTTGCCCAAGCCAGGAGACTGTGTTGCATTCTGTACAAATGGTTGTCTGATTGGTTGAGCCAACTTCCTGTTCTGTCATTTGCCATTTGAGTGGTCCCTAGCCAGAACATTACATTTGCAGTAATATAAATAGAACACCTATGCAGCTGTCCCTGCCTATGTTCCCTGGTGTGTACTTCTTTACCCTTAGGAAAAACCTGCTTCTCTGTTACAAAATGTATGGGCTATTACAAAAATGGGCTTCCATAGTTAAATGTATTAATCACAAAACATATCTTTACCTAATCTCCCCCACAATATTCTCTAACATTATAGCTTATCTTTGCTTTGCGGAAATGTAGGAGAAATTATTTGGGGGACATACTTATAAACAAAGTACTGGACTGCCATGATTTCAGAGGCTTCCTTGTATTTCAAAAATAGATAAAAATATTGCTAATCTTCTTTAGTCAAGAAGCAGCAGGGAGTTCTGCTATCCATGAGTCTGCCAAAGCAAAAAGGGAAATCCTGATACCAGCAGTTCTGGATTGAAGTAGCCATAGAATACAAGGTAATGTTCTAGCATCAGGTGAGAAAAACATACAAGATGGAAACATTTCCAGTGCTAGAAGCAGGATACAAAGATATTGATGTTTTGAACTCCTGAGAATGCCCTAGATAGCCAAGAAAACAAACAAATGAATTATTGAACAATTCCATGAAAAATTCTCATTTGAAGCAATCTCAAATTGTTCTATGGTTGATCGGAGTACGTACCTGCTACTCAATATCTAACACTCCTTCACCCTAGCTGGTACCATCCAATCTGGTAATTTCATTGTATGTAGTTGTGCAGGTAGGTGGGTTGTTTTTGTGTGTGACTGGACCTGCACAATTCCATTGGCTTGCAGTCTTCCCTGGGTGCGGTTGAGTTCTGTGTTGTTCCTCCCTCTGGGATTGGAACTCTCTGGAACTCCCCAACGTGGGTTGGCCCTTGCTATGGATTATTTCCCGCTACTGTCTGTGAATTTAATGGGAATTGCTCCCATTAAATGCCGGTTCTGGCTGTTGGCATTCAGGTAAGTGGTGGCTGTTACTTTTTTGGTTTTGGTTGTGTGTGTGTTTGTGTTTGTCTGTATGTTGGAGCCTGATTCTTTTGCTTCCTCAGTGTTCCAAATGGCCCTTCCCCTTAGTGGTCGATGTGCCTTTTCCATGTCTGGCTATCTTCTGTTTCTAGCCGGTAGGATATGGTCCTGTTATTTTCACTATCCATGCCGGAATCCATAGAGGGTCCCCACTAAAGTTCCTGGTGTACACCCTGTCTCCTACTTTGAACTCTCAGTGTTTACTTGATGAGTCTATTGGTTTCTCTGTGCAATATTGGGGGTGTAGTCTGTCTAGGGTGGATCTGAGTTTCCTACCCATCAGTAGCTCAGCGGGGCTTTTATTTTTGGAGGCGCTAGGTGTTATTTGTTGTGCAGCTAGAACCCTGGATGTCGCCTGGGCCTAGCCTGGTCAATGCTTCCTTCATTGACCTCACCATTCGTTCTGCCTGTCCATTTGTGGCCAGATGTCCCGTCGCTATGAGAGCATGTCTTATCCCCTGGTCCGCCAGGAATATTCTGAACTGGTTAGCAGTGAATTGGGGCCCATTGTCGGAGACCAGTGTGTCTGGTAGGCTGTGTGTGGCGAAAAGCCCTCTTAAGGCTCTGATTACTGCCTCCATGGTGGTTGATTTCATTAATGTAATTTTGAGCCACTTGGATTATGCATCTACCGTGATGAGGAATGTGTGCCTCTAGAAGGGTCCTGCGAAATCTATGGTAATTCAGGACCATTGGTGTTTTGAGTGCATCCCAATTGTGTGTGGGTAAAGTTGGTGGTGCTGGCCATGATATTTGGCAGGGGAGACAGGTCGCTACCCAGGCTTCTATGTCCTTGTCCAATCCTGGGCACTATACATAGCTCCGTGCCAGCACTCTCATTTTAACGATCCCTGGGTGTCCTCATGTAGTTTCCCCTGTATGTTTTCCCTTAGGGATTCCAGAATGACTACCCTGTTGCCCCACAATAGATAACCCTTCAGTCCCGATAGTTCATGTTGTGGGTTTTTAAAAGGCCTACATTCGTCCTCTGTTATTTTTGCTGGCCACCCATGTAAAACCCAATTCAAAGTTTGTGCTAACAGTTTGTCTTTGGCGGTAGCTCTTGTGATCTTGGCCGCCATGATTAGTGTTCACATGAGTGTTTCGATTAGAAAGATGGTTGCTTTGGGTGCTGGATCTTCGACTGGAATTGGTAGTGGGCATCTGCTGAGGGCATCTGTGTGGTTTATCAGTTTTCTCGGCTGGTATGTGAGTTTGTAGTCATATGCTGTGAGGAATTACACCCATCGTAGCATTCACGGTGAGAGTATGTTTGGTGTTGGCCGGTTGCCAATGATCCCCAGGAGTGGTTGGTGGTCCTGAATCAGTTCGAAGTGTCTCCCATACAGGTATTCATGGAACCTTTTCATGCTGGCTACTGCCGCCAGCACTTCTTTATCTATTTGGCCATAGTACCACTCTGCCTTTGATAAAGTTCTTGAATAGAATGGTATGGGGGCTTTCCTCCTCCTAGGCATGTGGTGGCTGAGGACAGCCTCCAACCCAAATGGGGGGCATTACAGATTAATTTTAGGGGTAGTTTGTTGTTGTACTGTACCAGGATACTGTCTGATGTTAACAGTTTCTTAATGTTGCTAAAAGCATCCACTTCCTTTTCCCCCCATTACTAATTAGTAATTAGTAAGATAAGAACTTGTCACAATTTGTTCTGATCCACACAGTCAAATGCTTTAGCATAGTTGATGAAGCAGAAGTAGATGTTTTTCTGGAACTCCCTAGCTTTCTCCATGATCCAGTGTATGTTGGCAATTTGATCTCTAGTTCCTCTGCCTCTTCAAAATCCTGCCTGTACGTCCAGTAATTCTCAATCCACATACTGCTGGAGCCTAGCTCTATGAGGTACATGTGCCTATTTGCTCAGGGCTGAGAAGGTGGAGAAGACTTGGCTGAACTTTTCTTCCTTCCTCTCATCTGACACTGGCCAGGTAGGTGAGCAGCCTCCTGACCAGTGGGCAAGTGTCCTCCCAGCTGTGCTAGCTGGGAGAATGCACTCTTCACCCTGGCTAGGAACCACATGCTAGCGCAGCATCCAGTCCCCAGACAGGAGCAAAAGAACACTCTCCCAGCCAGCACCTCCATATGGCTTGTCAGCCAGCATTCAGGTGCAAGCAGGAAGCTCTATGAAGCACAGGAATGGTGTCACAGTGCCGGCAGTGAAGCAAGACATAAGCCTGGGGATGGGGGGCAGCTAGCTAGCTAGGCCGCAAGCTCTGCATGCGATGGAGACACGGTGGCGGAGCTAGTCAGGCAAAGCTGGGAACGGGGGCAGCACAGCAACAGCAGCCTAGGCTGGCCCAGGAGTCAGCACTCAACCAGGGATTTCCATGGCAGCAGGTAGGTCAGCTGAGCTGACACGGGAGTTGACTTGACTGGGGCTTTTCACAATGGTGGCAGCTGAGCCACATAGGCAAGGCTGGGGATGGGAGGGAGCAGCACAGTGGTGATGGCCTAGGCCATCCCGGGAGTCAACTCGACCAGGGGCTTGCCGGCTCACCTGGAGGAGATCAGGGCCATGGGAGAAGGTAGGAAGCAATATTGGGTGAAGGCACTCAAAGTCACAAGACAATGTTATGACAAGCAAAGTCAGGTTAGTGGCAGGTGAGTTGGTAAGATGAGAAGTGACTGGGTGAGAAGGGGTGGAGCCAGCCAGTGGTGCAATTTCTTGCGAAGGCAGGCAGCAATGGTGAGTGAGATGCAGAGTGACTGGGTGGGAAGGGACAGAAAGGGGTGGAGCCAACCGGTGGTGCGATATCTCATGCAGGCAGGCAGGCATCAATGGTGGCCAAGTAGGCGAGTAGGAAGGGGTGGGGTAAACGTATAGTTGGTTTTACTGGTTTGGTGAACTGCTCAGAATCATAACAACTGGTTCGCCTGAAACAGTCTGAGCTGGCTGAATCCCACCACTGGTACTATCACTTCTTGTAATGTTGATGCTATCTCTTTGTTGGTGCAGTCTAGGACTGCATTGACTTTTTTGGCAGGTTCAGCACACTGCTGGCATATACTTACATGGTAGTTCAATAAGACCACCACTTAAATATAAGATACTACTGTTGAGTCAGTATTGTTGTCTGTCTGTCTGTCTGTCTGTCTGTCTGTCTGTCTGTCTGTCTGTCTGTATGTATGTATGTATGTATGTATGTATGTATGTATGTTTTTTCCTGCCAAAGTGCAGGGCCTTGCATTTCTTAGCAATGAATATATATATATGCCATCAAAAAAAATCAAAAGAAAAATATATGCCATCAAATAAAGACTGAATGCACAAATTACCACACCAATCAAAAAGAAAAACTTATACACACAAAATCAAATCGCGCCTTCCATAACTTTGTAAACAACAAACTTAAATCAATCCCACTCCTAAAAGGACCTAATGGTAAAGAATCCAATGATGAAGCAGTTAAAGCAAACCTCTTTAACACATTCTTCGGCTCAGTATTTGTTAACAGCAACGGTTCATGCCCAGTATTTCCCAGCCACTTCAAATAACTACAATGATCTAACACAAGTTTTCACAGAAGATAACATTGAAAAGGCACTACGCAAACTGAAACCATCTCTATCCATTGGACCAGATGGACTATGTGCACACTTATTAAAAAAGCTTTCCACTGCTATAGCAGAACCTCTAAGCATAATCTTTGAAAAATTTTCAGAACTAGTTTTCTAGTCACTAGTCAGAACTGGTCACTAGCCACGGTCATCCCTATCTTCAAAAAAAGAGAGCCTAGCCTAGTTGAAAACGACGGACCAATCTCTTTATTCTGCATCACCTGTAAAGTCATGGAATCAATCATCAACCAATCCATTGCCCTCCACCTAGAAACAAACAACCTACTTTCTAATAAACAATTTGGTTTCATTAAAAAATTATCCTGTAATCTACAGCTTCTACACTGCAAAAACATATGGACAACAAATTGTGATCAAGGCAAAGCAATAGATACAATTTACATAGACTTGTAAAGCCTTTGATTCAGTGGTACGTGATAAACTACTTCTAAAACTAAAATCCTATGGCATCTCTGGACCCCTCCATTATTGGATAACTGCTTTCCTGTCAGACAGACAATAAGTAGTCAAAATAGGGAATGCCTTATCAAGTCCTACTCCTGTCAATAGAGGTGTTCCTCAAGGCAGGGTTCTAGGACCAACACTCTTCATACTATACATAAATGACCTCTGTGATCATATTATAAGTAACTGTGTTGGGGATCATGGAGACAAAATTGGAAAAAAATGAAATATTTATTAATACATATATGTACGGCAACAAGGCTTGCCGTAGCACAATGTTGGAATCATCCAGAGTGCCCA
>JANHFP010000844.1:39141-53668 GCA_032468135.1 Calamaria suluensis | reverse complement strand
TCCCAGTACATACGTTCTCTTTCCCTCCCAATAAATTCAGATAAAATTGTGCACATTAAACTTTTCAAATCTTCCCCATTTCCTTCCTCAATATTCTGGAATCTAAGATAATAAGATGTATGGTCTAACTCAAATTTTAAAATTACACATTCCATATCACTTTTACAACTCTGCACACCCTTCATCTCCCCCTCCAAACCCTCTACCCTCTTCTTGTTGTCATCTGCTGTCTGTTGTACTTTTGTTAAATCAGTCCTAATAGCAGCAAAGTCTTTCTTAATTTCTTCTCGCAAATCTGCAATTTCTTGTTTTACATTTTTTATGTCATCTTATCCCAATTGAAGTTTTTGAAACATTCAGTAATCTTAGACGCCTCCATAATGCTTCCTTCCACTCCTTGTTGTTGAACCGGAAAATTTAATGTTGTTTGCATACTGGAGCTCGATGAGGCCGCTGTGGAGTCAGATGCAGATTTGTCAGCTGGATTTTTTTGTTTTTTTGGCATCTTCAATAAATCCCAAATAAATCTCCAAAGTAGTGCAGCAGGCAGCAAAAGTAATTCCTTCCACTGGGTTTCCAGGAGAGAATCAGAATGTCAGGCGTGACAAAATCCTCAAATACAATCTGAGAAGACTCAGGACCGGGACTCTCCACCAGAGACAAAGACAGGAAATGATGCTCCAATTGTAAATAAAGAAGCATGAAGCTAGAAGACCACCATCTTCCCTTCAGGAGCCAGGCAGGATACAAACAGCACCATGTTCCATTTCAATCACCATCACTCCCATTCTTTCCAAATTAAGTCATTAGGATCAACATCAAGCATCCAGGTCTCCAGCCACGCAGAAAGAAAAAATAGTTCAAAATTTTACTTGCAGCCCAAGGCGGGGGGGAACCCCTCCCCCTCCTCCCTCCACTTTTCAATCTTCTGCCTCCAAAATCCAGAAAGTCCAAATTCCCTCCAGGCTCCCCCAAAAAACAGCTCCAACTCTCTCACCTCTCGCTCTGCTCCTTTGATAGTTGCGCTCTTCGGCTCTACCGCTGCAGCGCCATGACAGTCATCATCAGGTGCCTCCGCGACCTCCGGAGCCTAGGTCAAGGCTGGGACTAATCCCCTAGCAATCTCGTTGCTTGGGGTGCACCCAGCAGCCACCCATTCAACAGATTGGCTCTAGAAGCCTATCTGTGCCCCCTCGGGGCCCTCCGGAGCATCGGGCCAGCGCAGCAAGGCTTCGCTGTGACCGATCGCGGTGGAGCTGGAAGCAGAAGTCATGTTCAATGTATTTTTAAGAACATTTCTAAGATGCTGGTTATCTCCTATAATGCCCTATGGGGTTTAGGGCCTGGTTATCATTGAGATTGCCTCTTATACTGTTTTTGGTTCTGCCAAAAGCACAGAGAATTGTTGCTTTAGGGCACTGCATGTTGACAATTGTCATAGGACTATGCCTGGAAGCAGGCATTGTCTGTGAGAGTCCCATTCTCTGGAACACTTAAATAGTTCCCAGTTTCATGACCTTCAGTAAACTTATGAAAACCTACATTGTCCAAAAGGTCTTTGGAATTTCAAAATTGTGGATCTCCCAGCGTTGGAAAATTTTGAATTATTATGATTAATTGCAGTTATGTGTGAATATGGTATCTAAGTGTAGAAGAGAGAGGTGGGGTTACATTGGCTTTGTTTCTTGTTCTTTATGCCACTTAGAGTTGTTGACTGAAGCAGTCATATAAACGCATAAAATTAAATAATGCACATAATTTGTACTCCCTTTGCTAATGATCCTTTGCTATTGTTGAGGTTGGTAAACACATGCAAATAATATATTGCAGTACAATTTAGGATACTTGAGAATGAAAACTCATTGGAAGCAGTAGAATTTAAAAAGAGAGAGAGCTACAATTCTGACTGAGATTTTCAATTGGTTTTCAAAAATATATTTGAAAGGGTGCACAGTTTAAAGATGAAGACAGGAAGAAAGAATTGTTTTGTATGCCTATTCATCAGATATTGAATATATCAGATGAGACATGCAGGCAGAAGGTGGTGGTGGGGAAATTGCTGCTTCCACATTCTGCTCAAGACAGCTTTCTAGTAATGGAGATTTCCCTTAATGTTTATAAATGTGCTTTGTAAATAAATACAAAGTGCACAATTGTCTCCATGAACCATCCTACAAACACTGATGGAATGTAATTTCTTTATATTTCCTTCTTCTTTCCTTGTTTCATTCATACAACTGAATGATCACCATATATCTACTCCTTACTTGATATATTTTTCTTAAATCAAATATATAATTGACAATCTCACTATTGAATCCTCCAACTGCAAATATCCAGTCTGGTTCTAGTGTCTTCAATTTTGAAATTCATTATATTTATGATTTGACAATAGGAATACTAATGTTTCTAGTTCATTAAAGAGCCACCATGTTGGTTAAAAGAAGACAACTTCACACAGGAGCCAAAATGCACCACTGTGCTGCCTGTTATTCTATTAGGAAAATGGATTGTTCCTCCTATTCATCACCAATGAAGGTGACATTAACTCAGAATTCTCAATGGAACATTTTATTTGATTGCCTATCTTACTAACTATGATCTGAGGTCAGACTTATGAAAAACGTCTCTTCGTAAGTACTCTGCAATTTAGTACTCATTCTCAAACGATTTGGTGAAAGGATTTCAAACAACATGGCATAGAGCTTTTTGGAAAATGTATCAAAACATTCAGGTATTTGACAGAGAAAGAACATGAATTAGTGTCACTCTGTCTTGCATTATAGAAGAGAGTCTTCTATTTGAAGAGCTGTCAAAGAACATCCCGCTCTCTGGAGGCATACTATATTTGAACTCTGGGTTTAAATATTAATAATCAGGGTCGTTTATGATGCTCATCCAAAGTTAGCATCCATAAAATAGACTGACAAAATCCGTAGATCAGCTGGTTATTCTTTGATGAGACAACTTAATTTGAAGGCTACTGCATCTGGCTTTAAAAAAACCTAAATGATAGCAATCAATCAATTGATCGATGAATAGAATAAAATAGAATACACTAACTTTCTTGCAGCCTCCTGCACTGAATGAATTTTACATGAATTGTAAAAAGTTATATATCTATTCCAATCATGCTATTCCTTTTTGGAATAATACAGTTTATGCAATGTATAGAAGTGGAGTGAGAAATACTATGTCAAAGAAATAAAAATATAAGGTAAATAAATATAGTGAGATAATTTATGCAAATACATTCTTTATAGCTTCCATGCATTTCTCATCCTATAAAGCATCTTATTTCTATCATTGTATCCATGTACCGATTGGTGCTTAGTCTTTCATTCTTTAAACTTCTTGCCTCTTTCTTTTTGAGGGTCTCATAAATTTCATTGTTACAATTTTCTTAATCCTTTCCTTCATCTCAATCAATCTGTGCTTTCTTCATATAGTTTGTAATTTAGATTTTATTCACTCTCTCAGTGTGACCAAATCATCCAAATACTCTTTTTTTTGTATCAGTTTTTCACTTTTCTATTCAATCTATATTTGTTCAGCAGCCTATTCATTCCTGATCCTCTTTTCTTGTATGATCACACCTAATTAAAAAGTAACCCACTTTATTGTATTATAAATGGATGTTATATAAAACCATTTTCACTTCCTTCATTAAACCTTCATCACTTTCAAAAGATCACATACCACTCCCTACTTTTCTATCAGGTTTGGCATATTTTGAGATTTCTATATCCATTTTTTAATCTTTAGCAATTAACTTTATGTTAGTCTTTAATAATTCAAGATATGCACAGCTCATCTACCTGGTCTCTTTTTCGACATCTGTAGAATCTGTCATAATTATAATATTGTCCTTATTCAAACACAATTATCTTGACTTTGATATATTATTTTTCAAACTACAATCGTTATTGTCCTATACAATCAAACATTAACTGTGCATTATTCTGATTCTTAGCTATGCCACTGTCTGTATATAACAAATATATTACACTGTCTGTAACACACAAACATATTAATGTAACTGTATTTCAGCCAATATACCTGTAATCTCAGTACAAATATTACTATATATATTTATACATTTTTAATAATGAAGGCACATCACACATCTTTATCCTAGTTTGTGTTGAGAGATGAACCTTTTGCTAAGTATTGTATTAATTTCAACTCATACTTTACTTCCATTACATAAAGGTAAAGGTTTTCCTGTACTAGTCATTTCCAACTTTAGGGGGCGGTACTCATCTATGTTTCAAAGCCGAAGAGCTTTTATATAGGTATTATATATTTACATCTCATTCACCAACTAACCTCCAACTCTATATTCATGCAATGCATTCCAAAAAAAAATATTCTACATTCTTTCTGAAGAAACAAGTAGTCCTTCCTTCCTTCCTTTTTTATGGCTTCTTATTTCATGAAAAGTTAATCTAGGCAACAAAACATACTTTTCTCAATATTTTCTCAATCAGTCAGCTACATGGATGATAACAAAAAACTGAGGTTTCACAAAATGAGGATGAACCTACTTAACCATGAGAAAGAAATATTCACTAAATAACAAAAAACAGCCAACACTGGCTCTCTGGAATCTTCATTCTGGCTTCCAGTATGGGAAGAATATCCTTTAGTGATAGGAAATTACTGTGCTTAAATTATTATGTTAAATAATATTGGTAACAGCATTATCTGAATAACAACTGCCTGGTAAAGAATGTATGATGTTATGTTAGGATCAATGCATTGATTTTGCAGTGAACAGAAAGACATCTAACTGTCCTATGCCATTTCAGCCTACTTTGATCGAGTTTGCTGTGCTCACCTCATTATTTTCTATTCAAATGCAGATTGTTTCTGTCTATATTTCAGTTGAGCTCTGCTGAAGCTAAGGATAAATTCTGCTCCCAAATCCAAGCCATGTTGATTTCCCTGCCACACAGTGATATCATCATCCTTGTAGGAGATCTAAAGGCTTCTGTTAGAGAAATTGGCAAGGATGGGAAGACACACTTGGAAATTTGTCACACCAAGAAGTAAATGATAATGGATTGCTTTTGTTCTCATTTAAAGCAGAAAATAGGCTAATCATTGGAAACAGCCAATATTTAACATCCTGTAAGTGCTGACTTACAGAACATGATACACAACCAATGGAAAGGATGCCTCATTTTCAGACTATAACATCTTACTCAATCAATTTAGAATCCCATTTAAAAACATTTGTTGCGGGGAGGAGGTTTTGAGTCTGATCGCCATCTTGGGCATGGAAAAGTGCAGCTCCAGTTAAAGACATCTACTCATAAGATTAAACTCTCACACTGTGAAGTCTTCAGTGGTCAGCCCTGTTTTCAAGGAAAAATTCTAACTGGTTTTATCTAACTGCTTCATAACAGAACCAGAAGAATTTGAGGAAGAGGCACATTTGTTTATAATTGAATGTCCTGCCTACCATAACTATACCCAGGTGCAAAAAATAGAAGAATGTTTAAAATAGGACTGGCCAAAAGAAAGATTGCAAATTAGTTGATGCATCCCAATCCCAATAACAACATCATGAAACCTGCCATTGTCTAAAACCTTAACAAAGATAGTATTAAATATTATGGTACATAGTATTAATACTATGGTACTACGGCAGAACTGAAAGAAGCTGCTTATCATGGAGAATACTGGACAGCATGTTCTGCTGTCTTCCATCAGTTATATGTCAAATTACAGAAGAATTGTATGGCATACTTCCTGTATGTAAAGTTTAAAATTGTGCAATTTGTGCCTTGAGTAATAACTCTGGGTTGATTTGTTCGATGATCCATTGTTTTTTTTCCTCTTAACTATCTTTGACATTCTTAGAAGTCTTTTTCAAAAATCAAAGTTTAAAGGCATCAATTCTCTTCCTATTTGCTTTTTTAAAGTCCATGTGTGATTAAAGCCTTTAATTTATAAAGTGAATAATAGTTATAAACCTGCATTTGTTTCTAAGGGTTTGGAAGAGTCTCTGGAGGTTTCTTAATAGTCCTTAGTAGATCTAGGGTCTGGCTTTTTTCAGTCATAGTCTCCTAACTCTGGAATGGCTTTGCATGAATGACATTAGATGCTGACTATCTTTTCATTCTGGGAAAATACATGTTTTTTTTTCTCTAAAGCCCAATATATTATCTTGGCAACTTTAAATACATCTATAATTAGTATGATTTTTAAATTGTTTTATTGTATACTTTACTATGTTCATATAGTTATTCAACAATTAATCCTTTGGTTTCAATATATTATAATTGTGCTGTATATAGTTTAATAGTTGCCATTTTGCTTGCAGCCTGCCTAGAAATGTGTGGGTGGTTTTGCAAGGGTCTGGTGGGAAACTGTTGCAAGGTATAATTACATTGTATCTGTTGGCGCGAAAGCCGGCTATATAAGAAGTGGCTGGGGAAACACAGTTTCAGTTTTGTATTATTGGCTCCTGTGTTACTTGTCTTGAATAAATCCTGTGTGAATGACTTTTGGACTGGCTTATTGACCGCACGAATTCTTCATTGGCGACGAGGTTGGGATACTAAATAAGAGGAAGCAAGGAGTATAAGGAGATTCAATCTATTCCTGAGAGCGAATGGAATGGCAAACATCCCTGACGACCAAAAACTGGCAAATTTTCTAACTCATTGCGGGCTGGACGTGTTTGATGTGGCAGAGACGGTGGCATCTCCAGATGCACCTGAGGATATGACCTGGAAGGAGCTTCAGGAGGCTATGGCTGCCTACTATGAACCTGATGAATCGTCCACGGTTCATAGGTTTCAATTCAGGGACATAGTCCAACAAAAAGGGGAGTCAATTAATCATTTCGTGGCGGGGCTGAGGAAGAAGGCTAAATTGTGTGAGTTCCCTGACACTGACCTGGCAATCAAAGATCAGGTCATATACGGGGTCAGGGACAAAGATTTACAGCGGAGGCTGTTAAAGAAAAAGAAATCGACACTAGCCCAAGTGTTAGGAGAGGCTAGAGCTAGCGAGTCCTCCAGCAACGCCTCGGAGTCTCTGCAGAAGATTCATATAACCCCTGCAGTGGATAGCTCCGGTGTAAACTACGAGGAGGCTGTAGTGGAATCAGATGAGAGATCGGAAGATGAAGAGGAAGAAGAGTTGTCCACATGCCACAAAGTCGCCAGCTGGAAAAGGAAAGATAGGGACGACCCGAGTGAGAAGGGGGAGAAGTCTCAAGAGCGGAAATGTTTCTGCTGCGGGTCGTACCAGCACACAAAAATGACTGTAAATTTAAAGAGGCAGTGTGCTGCAGGTGTCAGAAGAAGGGCCACCTTTGCGAGGGTATGCAGAGCCCCGGTGCCCGTGGAAAGCAAAGAGAGGAGATGGGTAGCTGAGAAGAAGACCAGCGGACCGGCTAAGGAGAAGGGAACCGCATCTTACCCTCGTTCAGAAGTGCACACGGTGTGGATTGGGCATGCGGAGTTGGAAGGGGGTGAGAAAGTGTTCGTGCCAGTGCAGATAGATGGGGCATCGTGCTCCATGGAGATTGATACGGGAGCATCCCTGTCTCTTATCTCATGGAAGAATCTTAAAGTGCTGAACGGAAAAATGCGAAGAGAGGACATCAAGAAGGTGCGGGTGAATCTCATCGACTGCCAAGGGAGACATTTGCCAGTGTACGGTTGCAAGGACGTGGATGTCCACTTCGTGGGAGAGAGAGAATTCAGCGGTCGCCTACCAATTCTAGTGTCACCAGTGGCTGTGCCCACTTTGTTGGGAATGAATTGGTTTCACAAATTTGGACTGCATGTGGGAGGAATGCTGAAGCCAACGCCAATCCACGCTGTACAGTCCCTGACTGTTTTTCAAGAATTTGCGGATGTGTTCGATGCCGGCTTGGGAAGGTATGTGGGGTCTCCCATTGCATTGAACATTGATCCAAACATTGCCCCCATACGTCTGAAGGCACGCAGGGTGCCATTGGCCATCAAACACTTAGTAGATGCTGAACTGGACAAACTTTTGGAGCAAGGGGTTATTTCACCAACTGACTATTCGCGGTGGGAGACCCCTATTGTGACTCCTTTAAAACCTGATGGGTCTCTGCGCATATGCGGGGATTTCAAATGCACATTGAACAATGCTCTCCAAGCCAGCGCATACCCAGTTCCTGTCATTCAGCATTTGCTACATACTTTGGGCCCGGGGTCATATTTTGCTAAGCTAGATATGTCACAGGCATATCAACAGCTGCCTGTAACTGAGGAAGCGGCTGAAGCGCAAACAATTGTGACACACCGGGGTGCATTTAAGTGCCACAGGCTTCAATTTGGGGTCAATGTCTCCCCTGGAGTGTTTCAGTCCATTATGGAAAGGTTACTGGTGGGGTTACCGGGAGTGGTGCCCTATTTTGATGATGTGTTGATTTCAGCACCCTCAGAGGGACAGCTCTTAGAGCGGGTGCGGGCGGTGTTGCGGAAATTTAGGAAAGCTGGGTTAAAATTAAAAGAGTCAAAATGTGTTATTGGAGTTAGGGAGGTTGAATTCCTGGGGTTTAGGATAAATGGCAAGGGCATTTTTCCTACAGACTCTAAGGTAAGGGCTATAAAAGAGGCACCCACACTGACTTCAAAAGCGGAGCTACAGGCGTTTCTGGGTCTTTTGAATTTTTACAACACCTTCTTGCCAGGGAAAGCGTCGGTGGCTGAACCCCTGCACAGGTTATTGAGGAAACATGTTCCTTGGGGGTGGGGTAGTAAGAAAGATCAGGCTTTCACGGAGGTAAAAGCCTTGCTGTCTGCGGACTCGTTCCTCATGCAGTATTCCACCGTGCTTCCTCTGTGCTTATCTTGCGATGCTTCCCCTGTGGGGGTGGGGGCTGTCTTGAGCCACATCCTGCCCAATGGTCTGGAGGCACCAGTGGCATTTTTTTCCAGATCCTTATCCCCTGCTGAGCGGAATTATGCTCAGATTGACAAAGAGGCTCTGGCCATAATTGCGGGGGTGAAGAAATTTCACGGTTACATCTATGGGAGGCATTTTGAAATTCACACAGATCACCTCCCCCTGTTGGGTTTATTGGCGGGCGACAGACAGACGCCGGTGGCTATGCCTCCCAGGTTTGTCAGGTGGTCCTTGTTCCTGAGGAGCTATTAATTATCAATTAGTCCACTGGCCTGGGAGGTTAATGGGGCATGCGGATGCACTGAGTCATTGTCCTCTGCCTGACCTCGTAAAAGATCCTGTGGAGGAAGTGCCCCTCCTTTCCCTCAATTATCTGGACAATGACCCAATTACAGCCCAATGGATTGCCATAGCCACCTCTAAAGATTCAACACTGAGGGCTGTGAGTGCTTGGGTCTTGAGGGGGTGGCTGGCGGGCCCTTGTGTAGGAGCTTTCTCCTCTTTTGGGTTGAAAAGGTCTGAATTCTCAGTTCTCCATGGGGTTCTGTTACGGGGGAAAAGGGTAGTGATCCCTGAAGCCCTTAGGACAGACGTTTTAAAATTATTGCATGAGAATCACCCAGGAATTGTTAAAATGAAGGCCATTGCTTGGAGTTACGTTTGGTGGCCAGGGATTGATGGGGATATAACAACGTTTGTGGCCAAATGTGACAAATGCCAGGCCCATGGTCCTTCACCACCCAAGGTCACCCCTGCTAAGTGGGAACAGCCGGAGGGGCCTTGGAGTAGGATCCATATCGACTTCGCTGGCCCTTTGGATGGAGCGATGTTGTTGATCATTGTGGATGCCTTTTCCAGGTGGGTGGAGGTGATTAGAATGAGGTCCACTACCACAGAAGACGTGTGTGGGGTCTTGGATTGCATCTTTGCCACCCATGGGTTGCCGGATATTGTGGTATCCGATAATGGGCTGCAATTTACCTCGGTTGCGATGGAGAGGTATTTTGGGCAGTTGAGCATCAGGCACGTGCTGACCACACCTTATAACCCAAAATGCAATGGACTGGCTGAGAAGATGGTCCACGTGACCAAGTTGGCTCTCAATAAGTCGTCCCTAGGGTCTTGGCAGGAGAAAATCAATGCTTTTTTAACGTGGCAGCATTCCACGCCTTGTTCCAGCACGGGAGTCAGCCCAGCCGAACTGTTGATGGGAAGAAGGCTGCTTACCCTTCTGGATAGGACTCACCCTAGATTTCAGGGGAGCAGGCATCCTTTGTTGATCAGGCATCCGGAGAAAGGAGTGAAGATAAATGACAGGGTCCATGCTCGGAATTACAGGGAGGGAGAGACATGGGTGCCGGCCCGGGTAGTCAGGCAAACGAGTCCCCGGTCATATGAGGTAGAGCTGGGTGATGGCAGGGTGTGGAGACACCATATAGATCAGTTAAAACCGAATAAGGGTTTGAATGTTTACACAGGGAAGCAGGGTGAATTGGGAGAAATGACTGAGACCCCTGACCGTGTTCAACCTGTTGGACCGACTTTGGACTGGCTTATTTTTGCCCACTACTTTTCAAGAATGACTTACAAAATAAAGTGGCACTGGTTTTACAAAAGAAACTGGCTAAGATATAGAACTTTACACAAAGGAACAATAAATAATTGAGAATCCTGTGACATATACGAATGAATTAAAAATTAAGACTTAGAAGTGAAAAGAAGGAATGTAAAATTGGTTTATTTGATAAAGGTTGAAACAAGATGTGTTGTTAGTTCTAGCAACCTTTAATGGAGTTTCTGCTGACAGTAGGGTCAGCAGAAAGATGACTACTTTTTTCATAGATTAAAAATGGAATACGAATGAAGAGATAAAGATTGGTAAACTTAGCGTGGTTGAAAAGTCAGTAACTTCAGGATGAAGGTTGGAAATAACTTCTTTATATATTTATTTTTTCTTTCTTTATATTCTTACTTTTTACTGCAGTTTTTATTCCTTCTTTCTATTTTCTTTTCTTTAACTTTAGTTTGTATTAAATTTTACTATTGTAAACCAAAATTGTAAATAAAATTGTGTGCCCAAAACCAAAACCAAGAGGTGAAGCAAGTAAAACCAAGTGTAAAAATGTCTCTATCATAGTTCCTCTGCAGTTCCTTGTTCAAAAAGAGAAGATGTGAATGTCTGACCATATTTCTTCAGCAGAACAAAGCAATACACTTGTTGCATTTGGCAATGTGAGAATTCAACTGTATGACAAACCTATCAGTTATGTGCTTCCAGAGTTCTGCAATTTGGAAGTCTCCCTGAAAACAAAACCCCCAAATTCATGCTGCACACAGGAGTCACAATGCACCATTAAAATTCATGAACCTCCACATAATAGTGAATTTAAATGCAGTGTCAAATTTACTTACAAGGCAAGTATCAAGCTTTTTGTTATTCTTAGGTAGTTCTCAGTTTCTAAATATGCACTTTAACTATCTCTTCCTCTCTCTCTCTCTGCTCCTCCTATCTTAATTAGCTTCACTTTATAGCAGCAGGAAAGGAGCAATTGTTTTATTTACTAAAGTATTCCCCATGTCTTTATGAATTGGAAGACATAAAAAAAAAAAGCTAAAACAGTTACTGGACGTTGGAGCACTTGACCTGAAACAAAATGGAACAGAATGACTGATTTTGTCCTAGGCTCATGAAAAAAGTGACAAATATAGAGATATAGAGATAAAGTACTGAGATTGGAGTATTTTGAGTTTGGAACATTTTGCGTACTTCTAGGACTAAGATGCTCATTAAAAAGATAAATCTTCTATCTTGGCAGTTGCTGCAGATAGCTAGTTAGATGCAAGCAAAACAAATGAGCCAAAGATCTTCATGAAGAAATAATGAACTCAAGATAACCACTGTATCTCCTGAAATTCGCTCCCTTCTGGGATGTACGTGATTGTTCAATTTAGGAATCTCACAATACCCTTAAGCAATCTTTAGACATAACAATTCAGGGAACTGATTCCCTTCATTTATTTGTTCCCCCTCTCTCCCATGGGAGAGGCCTAACCTGGATGAGGTAACCAAGGCCATTGCAAATAAAGATCTCTTTCCTCCATTTCTTCAAGGAATCAGATTTTTAGAAGAAATACATCCCATTCAGCAGTTTCTGGGAAATCAACAGAGCAGAGGTGTGTTATACACTAAACAGAGAAAAAATATAGTACCACTGAAGCAGAATTGTAGTAGCCACTTGAAAAGGTTTGACAGGGATAGTATGAGGGAGATGACTAGTTAAGAAATTTGAAATATGTGAATGAATAAATAAAACATAAATAGAAGAGGCAACTTTAAAGATTTACTTTCTCATAATTAATGTTGAGGTCACCAACAATTGCCTGTTATATTTTTATTTAAAATATGTATATGCCCCCACCCCTATTTTATGCACTATAATCCTGGGCAGCTCATAAATATCAAGAAAACATAAAAACCAAACAAACTCTTGGTGCCCCAAAAACAATACTTCCCCAAACATCAGCATGCATTTTTTCTAGGCTTCAGTCAATGTCTTTAGGAAGAGCCAAATGTTGTCCTATAAATGTGTCAGAATGGCCAAAGATCAAGAATTACTCCAAAAGTTCTTGTGGGCTTCACTAAATTTACTAAAGGTATTACAATGCAGTTTTCTATTAGGAAGCAAAGTTTGGGATGGCCAAATCTTGCATTATGGTCAATTTCTGTTCCTTATCTTTAATCTTTACATCCCACTTCCAATAGCAGGAAAGGTAAACGACTGTGAGCATAAGAAGAAATCCACCTTGAATCCCTCTCTCTATCTTTTTGAATCTCTTCTTTTCATCTAAAGTATGAGCCCTCCCAGTTCTCTGTCATATGCAGTCTATATAAATTGCATTCCTCTAGTCACTGATAATATTAAAAATCACAGACCACAGGACAGCCCTGTGGATTTCTGCTTGAAAGTTCCCTCTAAGATGTAGGGGAGCTGTTAATAAGTACTCTATGGGTACAGTTAGAGAAATCAAGGTGTTGAATTACATTATTTTTCAAACTGGGTTATAGGATTACCTACAATATATTTTGATTTTCAACAGAACAGAATAAGATGTACTAGAAAATGAGTACATCTTGTGGTACTCTGTTGTATTCTGAGGTCTATGTTGAAGATAAACAGGGTCTTAAGATAAGATTTATTTTGGACAAAAGAAGGGGGTTAAGTAAAATTCATACAAAATGCTAATTAAATATCTACAGACATATACCTGTACATTTCAAAAGATAATCTAATAGGATTGGAATGCCACCATATTTACAAACAAGATGTAAACCAGCTGACTTCAGATTAATGCCAGTCGTATAACATTTAGCACTGTTTAATACCATAAGGAGAACCACAAAGCCTATTACATCCTATTGCAATTTTTCTGCTGTCTAGAGAACACAACCCTAACATTGAGGGTAATATTATTAACTCCTGTAATAATATTGCCAGAATAGATAGGACAGAATTGATACTGAGTCTGCCTCAGGGTTTGATGCCACTTATTGATATCACTACTCTGTTGGTCTGTTGTTGATAGTTAGCAGCTGTTTATAGAATCCTTGAATTATACTATTGGTTCTTCAGGCATGTTCACTTGTTCAGTGCAAAAGTCCAACTTAAAGCATCCCAGATGGGTGACTCAAACCTTTGCATGAATACATCCCATGAAAAGCAGACATCAGTTCTTTGAGTAATTTTGGAATTGGTGATAGGAATGATGAGAAGATTAATACTAATAGTATTAGTAGTAATGCAGACTTAGTAACTGATGGCATTTGGGAAAAAACTGTTCTTGTGTCTAGTTGTTCTGGTGTGCAGTGCTCTATAGCGTTGTTTTGAAGGTAGGAGTTGAAACAATTTATGTTTAGCATGTGAGGGGTCTGTAAATATTTTCACAGCCGTCTTTTTGACCCATGCAGTATACAGGTACTCAATGAAAGGCAGGTTGGTAGTAATTGTTTTTTTTTAAAATAGAAGTCTATTCTATTCTAAGTTTGTCTTGAAGTAGATCACTTTAGGAGATATCTCATCATCCAACATAGCACATGTTGATGATCTATCACCAATGTCTCCAATACTTTTCATTAGATGAAGTGACAGCTCTCAACTGAAAAGAATAAATGGACAGAAATCATAAATGGCAATGTAAAAACCCAAATGTAATTCTCCAAGACAGTTGGTCAGAAATCTCATAGTGGCCAATGTTGCAATAGTTGAACTAGTATATAATAACACAGGCCTCTCCATCCAATGTATATTCTGGATGGAGAGAAAACTGAGGAGATAGGGATTTGAGAGATATGGATGGGAAAATCGGGTCTAAGATCAATATCCTTTCTCTTGATAACTTCCAAATATTGTAATGTATACTTAGTGAAAGGGAAAGCAAAAACTGGCAGAAGGCCAGGTAGATGACCTTGATCCAATCACACACTCTATCTTAGCAGACAATGTCAAAGTACTTTTGAAATCTTACAAACAAACAAACAAACAAACAAACACACAAACAAACAAGCAAGCAAACAAACAAACAAACAAACAAACAAACAAACAAACAAACAAACAAACAAACAAACAAA
>JANHFP010000844.1:0-10125 GCA_032468135.1 Calamaria suluensis | reverse complement strand
GTGGCTCCCGGTGTTTTCTTTTCTGTGGGAAACGGGTCCAAATGGCTCTTTGAGTGTTTAAGATTGCTGACCCTTGCCCCACAAGAACATTCTTAGAGCTCTCACATAGGTCCATGCAGCAAACTTTCTTTTTCAAACTCTAATTCTTTGGGTTCATTTATCCAACAGCTACATCCAAACTGCATAAATCCAGATTAGATTGTAAAATAATTAGTGGGTTTCATCCAATCTTAAATATGCTTGATGTGAATGGGAGAAGTTAGTCATGATTTAGAATAGAATAGAATAACAAAGTTGGAAGGGACCTTGGAGATCTTCTAGTCCAAACCCCTGCCCAGGCTGGAAACCCTTCACCACTTCAGACAAATGTTTACCCAACATCTTCTTAAACATTTCCAATGTTGGAGCATTCACAACTTCTACAGGCAAGTTGTTCCACTTATTTATTATTCTGTCAGGAAATTTCTCCTTAGTTCTAAGTTGCTTCTCTCCTTGATTTAAGCAGGGTTTTTACTGATTTCAAATGATTTGTTTTAAGCATGAATGAGCATAGCATAGAATGAGTGATGAAAGTCAAGCAAGTTAGTAACATTTAAAAGAATTTGAAAATGGGTGATGTAAATAGAAACTATTGGCAGGATTCAGAAGACTTTCAAACTGGATAGCTGTGCTTTGCATCCATGCAAATGTGTTTCAGATTTTATCATATATAACTCAAAAATTTGCCACTATCACTATAGTGTAGCAGTGATAAATAGGAAGTAATAGTGTTACTAAAACAGATGACAACACTCAAACAATCTTCACTGAAACTGTCTAGCTTTTTTAACAAGTTTCAATGAAACTTCCACACAATTTTATCAGGATAAGTATTTTATAGATTTCAATCTATAAAATACTTATTCCGTTATAACTCAGTATAAGGTTCACTGAAGACTACTCAAAAAATCTGACAACTTCAGTGAAGGTTATTTGAGTGCTGCCATCTGTTTTAGTAACACTATTATGTCATATTTATCACTGCTGCACTATAGTGATTCAATGGATTTAGTCTTTGGAGCTCAGTAATACTCTGGCCCAGGTTTTGTTGTCATTCTCCTGCCATGGTCAATAACATCTTTAATTTGCCATCTGACCAGGTTTAATTTCATTTTAATGCTCGGTAGTATCTGGATATACTATACAATTATGTCTGTTTGCATCTTTTAGGCAAATTAATCACAAAACTCATTCCACTCTTGGGAAGTTATTATCCAGAGTCATCATTCATTTAAATGGGGGTTTCTTAAAGGATGCTCCAGATGGATTATGTCCTTTAGTTCTATTTATTTTGTTCTATATTGTGTTCTCCACTCCCCACTGTTGCAATGTATAGGCTATAAGGACAATTGAAGACTTTGTATTCATACATTGAAAAAGAAATAAATGGCTTTACTTTCTTTGAAGACCTTAACAAAGACTGAAAATGACAGATACTGTCATTAAATACTGCATAATTGCATAATTAAAGGTTAGGTTGATGAGCTCAGCAGCAGCTAATTTTCTCTCAATTTTCAGTTGAAGAATCTTTAAAATCTTGGTCAACAGTTTATAGCTATGATAAGTTATTTTACATAAACATTATTAAGGATTATAAACTTTGGTGACCTCACTCTACACTCCCATCTCCACCATCCTCCCCATCCCTGCACACATAAACTTTATTTCGAGGGTCTCGCTGCTGCATTGTTATAATTAACCAAGCTTATAGATCTTGAGTTGAGAAGAGAGGGCAGAGAAACAAATTTAATATTACTATAAAAACCACAATAGCTTTCCACAGTACACACTGTAACAGCCCTCCAACCAAGGAACAGATCAGGGCTGACAACACAAGAGGAGTCATTATTGTAACTAAATTAGACCGTTTGTTTTCTCTCTCTCAAATCAAAATGTGTAGGAGCTACTTTATTGCAAAACAGACATTAAAATTCCAGCAAGACCTCAGAGAGAAAGTAATTTCTATTTTATCAGTGCTGTAAAGCTGTCTTTATGTTCTGAAGCAGGAAATATTGCAAAGGATATTTATAGTTTCGGCACCAAAGCCAGTTTGAATAGAAATGTTACTGTGGTCGGCAGAGCTGTCACGCTGCTCAGTGGAGCAGGGAATTTTAGTGAATTTGTGAATTACTGTTGCAGTCTTGACAAGTCTTTCAGTGATCCTGGTGTGTGACTGGAGCTGTTTTGTGCAACTGGAATAATGATAAATGCCTTGGATGAATTTCAAGAGGAAAGTGGAATGATTGGAATGAGATTGTAAGTTTCATTAGTCAAGCACCTCCCATCAACATTGAAATAATTCTAAACTTTGCTCTTTCAAATGAAACTCAAAGTACGCTTAATGCATATTACTGTCTCTCCAGATCACACAAGGTGGCTGAAATAATTCCATTCTGAAAAATATTATTTTCTTTCTTGTATTAGTTTTTTTTTAAAAAAAGAGCTTTCCAAATTATATTTTTATGTAAGTATGTCTTTGGAGAAGAGCATAATGAAGCAAATGAGTAGAACTAGGATTTTTCTTGATTACTGCCATTTTCAGAAGAGTCTAAGTTTGTTCTGGGTTTTCTACATTATACTAAGCTTAGTATAGAATGTGTACCTTTTTGTTCCTCTTTCATGCTGCAGTGTAGCAAATGTTCAACATTTATGATCAGAAAGGGACCTGTGTGTGAACCATGGTAGTTGCAATGAAAATTCTGGGACCACAGCTCTCTTAAAGTTATCCTCACAGCAATTTTATGTTAAAAGATATGAATGACATAGTGACATTGAGATCAATGGTTATTATTTGCTACTTCTTTCCATTCAACATGATTATTTTGAATGCATACTTTTACACTTAATTATAAAGTTATTTGTTCATACTTATAACAATGTTTGTTTATTACAATATTTCTGGCTTGTCAGTGGTACAAATGATCATAGAATGGAAGGAAGGGAGAAAGGAAGGAAAGAAAGAGGGAGGGAAGGAGAGAGGGGGGAGGGAGGAAGGAAGGAAGGAAGGAAGGGTAGTTTGTACTAATCACTTTCTCTCAGCTCACCTCACTCACAGGATTATTGTGGTAGTAGGAAAAATAGGAGGCGGGAGAGGTATTAGATATGCTTGACACCTTAAATTATTTATAAAAATAATGCAGATGGATACAAATAAATAAATAAAAATAAATGAAATAAATATAAACAAAAGTATAAATGAAAACATATAAATATTATGAAAAATATCTACAATATGATCATATAGAGGCAGTTTTTTACAATGGGCAATAGGGCCCACCCAGTCTCTTTGAACCTGAATGTAAGAGGAGAAAGCAATTCTTTGCTTGATACTGAAATGTTGAAAGCTCAGGTGCTACCACGGAATAGTAACCATCTGCAGTACATGTAAAATCATATGAAGAGTCTTGCTGGATTATGCCCTGCATTTTGTGTCACAAAATGAATTTAGAAAACTTGAGAAAGTCATAGCATCCCTCTACTGTGGTTCCATAGCAGCTAATATTCCTGGAATGCAAATTATGATTCCGGAAGTATCAAACAATCATAAAAATTAGATAGCCATTGATAGTCTCATACTCCATTAAAATATCCAGTTCTTTAAAACACTTTAACATAGCACCACTCATCACATCTCTTGGCACCAACTCTATAATTATAGATAGTATAAATATATTTGCCTTCTTCTTAATTATGGATTTCCCTGCATTTAGTTATAATGGATGGCCTAGATTTCTGGATGTAATCCAAATTACTGGTTTTAATCTATAAAGCCATTTTTCTATTCAGAATTGACACACAATGTTTTTTTCTGGAAAAAAGTTGTTGCTAATCCTTTATGGTTGTAAACTACCAGCATTCCAGATGTTGGTAAAGACAGAATCTTCTGGGGAACATTTGATAGTTATTATAGTGATACTATCATGTATATTCATTTAAAACCTCAATTCTTCTAAAGAATGGGGAAAAAAAGATAAAAATGTAGGATAATCTTAAAAATATCTCAAGATGAAAGGTAGAATTAGCTAATACTAAATATATTAACTCTAGGCTGAATGGATTGCTAACACAGTGGGATTTTGAAATTAACCTGCTAGGGTTGCCTGTACTTAAGCCACTTCCATCGTGCCCTTTGTTCACCTGTAATACAATAAACCACGGTGCCATTGGATCTTATCAATATTTATCACTTTGAATATGAAATAGATGAAAAAAAGATGTCTTCAATGAGAATGAAGGGATGTCTGACAGATCAGCAATCCCAAACTACCTTTTGGATTGGATTGGATTTATTGGCACTAATGATTTATTGCACTATTATCTGTTTTTGTTAGCAGACAAAAGTGAAGCTATCATTGGTTCCTAACATATAGGACCTAAAACATAGCTTTTAGGTAAAAAAATAGTATAGTATAAATACAGTATTTCATATTTTTATGTTCTGTTCAAAGTAGTTTAAAGGAAAATAATGAAATAATGGTAAGTATTTTAATTTTGCTGAAAAAAAAACCAGGTATAAAGCAGTTATAACGAATTTGGAATTTATTTTGAATTAAATTAAAGCCCGTTATCTTCATTTATGCATAATGCTGGAAATTATTTGAAAAGGTTCTTTTTTTAAAAAAACTGTATCAACAATATTTGTGAATACTGTAATTAATTAGATGTAGATAAATTATTCATTTCTACAGCCTTTCTTGAGCATTTACTATCAGGTTGATTATAATTATGTTAAAGTGTACATTTTATATGTAGCATATAGCAATGTGTGTGTTCTGTAAAAGTTGCATATCAGTGAATTCAATACCAAAAACTTGATTTTTAAAACATATATAATATTTAAAGGTGAATAGATGAAAATTAAACAAAAAATGGGAAAGGAATTTGTTATGAAGTGGCCTTGAAATCAATGGGGCATACTTGTTAGTTAAATAATTGCAGTTTTATGTTTTAAGTCTTTGGTATAGGTTGATTTTGTCAGTTGTACTTGACCATTGCAAGAATTCAGATAGTACATAGTTATAATATTTAAATGCTGAAAACATATAACAAAAGGGACAAATTATCATATTTTTTTCAAAACTATTCAGAATAAATCTTTAAATATGTTCATCAAATTATTATCTTACTTTTTATTCAATATAATTGTTAAGAAATTTAAATGTGTATTTAGGTCATCATTAGGTGAAAACGAAGTAATAATATAACAATAAAGTTAATTAAGAATGAATAATTAAGTTAATGGATGCAATACTAAAGTTAATTCTGCACATACTGTATTAAAATAGCTGCTGAAACTATAGAATGTTCCAAAAGACTATTAAAAATGTACATGAATAAGGCACTGTGTTTTGAAAAGAGATTTTTTTTAAAGTAAATCCCTTTTTTATATGATACTAGCCTGTTAGGAATGAAGCTGGTAAAATAACAACCAGCACGTTTCAGGTTGAAAGTAACATTTGTCAACATAATCCAGCTCCTTACAGGGCCTTAAATTGGCTTGGAAAGGCAGGAGAAGAAGCTTAGACTATAAATCTTTGATAGAATATAGTGAGGCAGTGGGCCCCCAGGAAAGAAGGGATGCATTCCAGAGGAGTAAAGGGAAAATCAGTCCAGATATTATGTGTGAGAGACAGAGGGTGAATACAGCCCTTCCCTAATAGTTCACAGAATGTATTGTAGATGCAAATAGTAAACAATTTGTCATACATTTCACATGACTTGAATCTGGTCACTGAGTTTTTTTCAGAGTATTACACACAGGACTAAATTATAGGAATGCTGAGAGCCTAGCCGGTCAACAAGTAATCATAACTTACTAGGAGATTCTGGGACCAGGTATCCACTTTATTAGTCAGTCCAACCTAGTTCCAATGGGTTTTTTTTACGGCATTAAAATTAACCTTTAATCATTCAGCCATAGGATTAAGAGAAAAAGGGAATATAAAAACAATTCACAAACAGAATGAAGAAATACTTGATACTGACAATAACTATGATCAGCTGTGCCATGGACTCAAAACTTGCCTATGTATGACAATATTTAGATCCTAATTTGTACCTTGACACTAAAGAAGCATAGAATAGTTACCATGAACAAAAACATAGCACATTTACTATTTACTTTAAGGGGTATGTGAATCAACATTGATCAGATTGCAATTCTCGGTTAACTTCAAAACACCAAACAATTTCAATCCAAAGTAGTGCCTCAGTGTCAGGCACAAAAGACCAGGACCACACATTAAGTTCCAGTTAAACTGATTTATTGTTCCTATTTGTGCACAGGAATCTACTCAACTAATGGCTAGCACTATTATGGCACTAGAATGATTAATGGAATTAAAGGTGGAGGATTGGATTTAGTCCATATTTGGCTGTATAGAGATTCTAGGCCTGTCATGGTGAACCTATGGCACATGTGCCACAGGTGGCATGCGGAGCCATATTAGTGGGCATATGAATTCAGCTCTGACGTGCATCCGCCCACCAGCCAACTGATTTTTGGCCCTTCCGATCCTACTGGAAGTTGGCAAATTGACAGTTTCTGCCCTCTGTAGGGCCTTTGGGGGGTAGGAAAGGCTGCTGTTACCTTCCCCAGGTTCCTAGAAAGGCTCTGGAGCCTGGGGAGAGCAAAAATTGGGCCTACTGGTCCCACTGCACCATTGAATGCCAAAGTGGGGGTTGCACAGGGGGTTCGTGCATGCATGTGTGGGGCAGCAGGGCGCATAGAATTATGGGTGTGTGCACTCATGCAACCCCCTCTCCCGTACTCACCCTGCTTTTAGCATGTAATGACAAAAAGGTTATCCATCACTGTTCTAGTTTGATCTTTTTTATTCCACCCCTAGGTTCTGCCAGTCTTTTTCCTGTACTCAATTTGAAATACTATTTTGATTCAAAGTAGACCATTTGAAACATCCATTTACAATGTTCAGCTAATTTAGTGAAATTGTTGATTTGATATGGAAAAAGTGGCTTTGCTCATGAAAAAAATATATAATAAGAACCAAAGCAATGTTTTAATCATATCTTCTCTCATTCACCTCAGTGCCCTTTAAAATGTTTCATCCATTCTTTCAATTCAATTCAATCGTCTTTAAACTTAGTCTTAAAAATGAATCTTCAGGTCTATAAAATAAAATGAAGACTCTTGCCAGATTGGTTCTGATTCTAAATCCAATTCTAAATTCTAAACAGAATTTAAACTGAAGAACAAACTAAAAAATAATATTTCCGTCAGTGATGACATGAATGCATTTATATTGTTTCCTTTCTAAAATATGGAAATGTTCTTCCTCTGTGATTTTGTTTGTTTTCTCAGATTAAGTTGCAGCCAAAGATTGCCTAGTGCATCTTCCATCCAATTACTAAACCCATCTGACACCTAAAATCTTCAAAGATCAGCCAAGGTTGCCAGGTGGTTCTACCCGCCGTGATGGAAGAATAAATAGAATCCTCTATTTTGGTAATACACTAAAGAAAACACATTCAACAGAGATGCTAGGCAGAGATAGGGGAACAGAGATTAAGGCTACATTTTGAATAAAATATTTCCTTATATGATATTGTCAATTTTCTGAAGTAAAAATGTTGCTGTGATTTTAATGTGAATATACACTCATGCATGTACAGATAAGCACATGAGATGGATGGATGCTCAATATCTTTTTATGCTTTCATTTCTAAGGATCAGGTGGCAATATAATTTGTTTTGTTATTACTTTGTTCTCACTTCTTATATTGTTTTCTGAGCAACTTAGAAAGTCATGAACAATATGCAAAGGACTATATTTGTGTCAGTTGTAAATGAGTTGCAGTAGCTATATAAGCTGGGATGGTTTATTCTTAATTGGAATTTGTACATGTTGTATTTATCTCTCGACTCCCAAATCTATAAATAAGCCTTGTGCTTTGGCAATTACTGATGTCTGTTGTCATATCTCAAGGCTAGGCTTTTGATAAAACACTGTGTATTATAGGCTAATAGTTTCACTCTGATCAGTGCCTAATTTTGTTCTGTAGAGAAATATAACCATAGATTTTTGTGTTTTTCTCTTTTATCTTTCTTTCAGGAAAGGAAGGTGATCGAGGGCTTTAAGCCCTGTGCTGATCAATTTACTTGAGGGAAAAGTTTCATGAAGTAAATTTGTTTCAAAGGATTATTACATGACTTATAAGTCACTAAATGATCACAAAATGTCTTTTTATTAGGCACAAACTCTCAACTAAGCCTAGTTCACCAAGTTCTTATTTGAAGATTAAATGGAAGAACACATTTTCCATCTTCAAACTGTGATGAAATATGAGATATACATTTACTGCTAAAATAAAGACATAACAACTGCAAGCCAGCCAGAGTTACTGTATCAGGCAGAATGAATGAATGAATGAATGAATGAATGAATGAATGAATGAATGAATGAATGAATGAATGAATGAATGAATGAATGAACCAATGCTAACATGTTATTCTGACATGTTAAATCCACAGGAAAGCAAAAATTTTCACTTTAATTTTTGTCTGATTAATATTTTAAAGGTTACATTAAATGTTTTTAAAAGAAATTTTAAAAGAAAAAGATTGATTCACCTATTTTAAGCTCTTTGTCTCATGGAAATGTGTCATTCTGTGTAAGGAATGAAACCAGCAACTCCTAGACTGTGAAAACCATTATATTAACATAAAGTTATTTCAAAGAGAAGGCCAACTATTTATTGATTCAGGAAAGAGTCTAGAAATTAAAGAGATTAGAAGTTAAATCCTAGATCTTCAATCTTTACACAGGTCTTGATTTCTGTACGCTTTATTAAACAGATCTGAGGGTAAATTACTTCATTCAGTCAGAAACAACCTAGAACTAAGGCGAAAATTCCCAACAGTGAGAATATTTAACCAGTGGAATAGCTTTCCTTCAGAATTTGTGGGTGCTCCATCACTGGATAATTTTAAAAAGAGACTGGACAGCCATTTCTCTGAAATAATATAGGATTTCCTGATTGAGCAGGGGGGTTGGATTTAAAGACTACCAAGGTCCCTTCCAACTTTTATTGTTAAACAAGACTGTATCCAGCTGCATTTGATTAGGAAAGTTACTCCTGTGATTGGCAAGGAGATTACCTGAGCATCCCCCCCATTTACTCACTGAGCCAGTTTCAGCTGTTTTGATGGTGCTTATGTTTGACCAACTTCAGGTAAGTTGTGAATTGGTGTCTTGAAAGACTGGTATTCTGGTTCATCTGGAGTAATTTCTTTTGGCTCTCAGGTGTCTTCTAGTCTACTGAAATGAACTGAAAATAGAAAAAAAAGAGTTTGTGCAATTTTTGACAAACTATGCACATGCTTGGAAAGGAAGAAATTTGATTTATGGATGAAGGATTGCTGATACAAAATGATTTGCATCTCACATGGACTGGTAAAATATATATCTGGCTGAAAGATAGCAAATATAATCAGGAGTGTTTTAAACTAAATTCTTTAAAAATTAATTGTGCTTATTAAACCACTTAAGGAAACATCAGAAAGAGGCTGTTCCAAACCACTGTTTTCTTATTAAATAATTTCTAAATCTTATATTCCCACAAAGTATACCAAATTAGCATTGCGTGAAGTAACTGCTGCAAGAATTATCTCTTTTTTCTTATTGGAAAGAATGGGAGATTTCCTCTGAGGAAAAATGGTATTTAAGTTTTGGGGACATGTTTCAATGTCCAAAATAACTTTAAAAGTAAATTGATGCTGAATTTAATTCACATTCTAGAGTATAAATCTATATATGGCCTTATGCCACATCTAGTTTTCTCCTGATAAATCAGAGTAAATCTGATTTAATCTGAATTTTAGAAATTGTATTAGTTTAATGAAATATAAAATAAAAAAATGAAAATAATGGGAAAGTGGGAAAGGAAAAAGAGAAAAAGAAATATTGTAGGGCAAAAGCAGAAAAAATGACTTCTAACTCTTTTAGAACAGTAGTATAATAACATATAACTTCACTTTTTACTTTTACATCAAACAGCCCGAGCCTGTAAAGATGAAGTGAGGAAAGCTAAGGCTCATAATGAACAAAGACTTGCGACAAAAGTAAA
>JANHFP010000839.1:172789-182800 GCA_032468135.1 Calamaria suluensis | reverse complement strand
AACTCCCAGAATTCATCAGCCAACAAAGCTGGCTGAGGTATTCTGTGAGTTGAAGTCCACAAGTCTTAAAATGGCCAAGGTTGGAGACCGCTGATTTAGCGTATTTTCAAATTATAGATTTTAATCTGTGAAAAGAATGATGGAACAGGAGACTCTCATACTCCTACTCACATTCCCTACAACTTGCCTGTTGGTTGACGCTTCTATCTCTTCACTTCATTTACTTCCTGGAATTTATAGCTCTCATCCTATTCAGTAAAATGTTGTGCTTAGCATGAGAATGCAGCTGAATTCCCCAACAGAATAATCTCCAATTAACTAAATGTCAATGAAAGCTTTTTTTTAAAAAAAAAAACATTAACCAAAAGTAACTGGGAACAAGTAAATCTGAGCTCATTTCTCTCCCCCCCAAAAAAAAAACAGGATAAAAGGACAAGAGGAATGCAGAAATGCAACTTTGAAGAAGTAGTTTTGACAGCAAAGTGAGATCTTCAATGTCTTTGCCAGTTTTTGTAGGTACTATTGGAAATTAAAAGAGCAACAGCCATTACTCACACATGTATGTGTGGACACATCCTAACACCCTGCCTTCTGCTATAATTATCCTGATTATTTACTTCAAACAAGATTTCATTGGAATCTGAATCCGCATGTTTCCCTTTCCCCTTATTCTTGATTACTTTAGATCTATCGCTACATTGCTCTCTAATATTCTGAGCTATGAAAGGAAACAGTAAGAAAATAAAAGGTCTGTTGCAATATAAAAGAAGTTCATATATTCAACCCATCACTTTACGAAAAAGCATACAAGGTAAGAAAGCAAGCCTAAATGCCATCGCAGTCTGCTGGGAGTGGACAGAAAGGGGCTTATATTAAATACACGAACGGTGCATTAAAGACGTCAATGGCAAAAACTAAACAAACCAAGAACTCCGCCAGAGGCAAGCCCAGGCTTGTGTTCAATGAAGCTATTTGGTTGTGTCATTGCCATGCTATTTCTCAGGATATAAGAAAGCGATTGGATGTAAGCCTCAGTGAATGCCCTACACCTGGAAGAATTGATTTTTTTAAATAACGTATGAAATTTGGGCAGGGGGGACCGAGGTATACAGCACCCAAAGTTAAAAGCTTAACAATTTACAATGGAGTATCTAGTTTGTTGGGGTGGTTAAGACATCAGGGTGGAGATTGTGTGTTTTAGTCCCATCTTAGATGTGAAGCCAGCTGTGTGACCTTGGGTCGGTAGCTTTTTCAGCCTTTGGAAGGAGGCAATGGAATATTAGTACTTCTAAAATCTGGCCAAGGAAACACCAAGAACTCATCCCAACAGTCACCAGGAGTCAACCCTGACTCAAAGGTACCGATGGAAGATAATATTTGCAGCTCAGGTCAATGGAGTCCATGGTGCTCTCGGAGCTTGCTGGTTTTTTGCAGGCATTTCATTACCAAGCTAGGTAACACTGTCAGTGCCAACAATGTTACCTAGTTTGGTAATGAAATCTCTACAAGAAAACCACCAAGCTCAGGGTGCACCAAGGACTCAACAGGATTTTTAAAAAAATGATCCACGTAAAGTGCTCAGGAAATTCATGAAGACATTTCTCCTGCCACAAGATAAACATGGAACAATATCCGATTATATATTAGATTGCTATTCCCCTGACTATCAGACCCTCCCTCCTAGCTATACTTCTTTGTAGGTTCAACCGGAGGAGGAGAATCTGCTACTTTACAAAAGAAGAGCTTTTAGCATCTATTTTGAAAACAGGGAGAAGTCTAGTGGGATCCCTTCCAACAACAGGCACTTGGTTAAAAAACCAAGAACAACTTGCTAACAGCAGGACCCTCTGCCACTTCCTTGTAAATGCAGAGGACTCTTGGTATGATTTAAACAACAGCCCTTTCAGCTGAAATGTTTGTAGAGGTGACGTGAAGTCCTTATGGTGCTCCCCGGATCCCACATCAAATGATTACATTTCAAGCATTTGGCATTCAAACAGTGGCATTGCTTCTGGATAAAAGCTTAGGCTGGCTGTGGAAGTTCTTGAAAGCTTGTTGGGACTTAAAACCTGCAGCCAATACAGCTCCAGACTCTAGTTTGCTCATGGGTGTGTGTGTCTGTGCCAGTGAGCACAGTTCTGCTGGTTGGCACAGTCTACTTACACCCACTTTCCAGCTATTTTATTGTGCCCTCAAATGTTTGCCTGAGAACACAAGGAGACCATCTAGAATGGGAGCAATATTGCAGGGAAAGAGAGAGCTGGCTAAAAAAAAGGAATCTCCTTCACCCAGCAGGTGTCGCTTAAGAAATCTTCTAAGTACTAAGGGTTTTCTTTTATTCACAGATGTTCAGTTAGGATTTAAGCTATAAAGCTCCTCTCCTATCCCATGGATGGAAACTTTCACGCAAAATACTGGGTTGAAAAGGAAAAATCAGCAGGTCTTTTCAAATAAATAAATAAATGGAGATGAGAGCCAGCAAGGGCTTATGTTCAGACCATAGATATTCGCTGTAAGACATATCCATTTCACATTAAGACACAAGGATTTTTAAAGGTAGATTTCCTGTTTAAAGAGAGATGAAAAAACGTTGAACAAAACTCAACAGACTTCACCACTGCAATGCTACCATAGTCCCTGATCGGCAGAGGTTTACGAAACAGCAATCATGAATTTGTTTTGAGAAATCAGATCAACATTCTTGCTTGATGGCCGCATCAAATAAATGGCCAATGAAGTGACAACTCTTGAACCTAGGCAGTTGTTTCCAGACAAATCAGATGATCCAAGGCAATATGGACTCAGGGTCCAATTAGGAATTAAACACCTCCCTATTCATACCGGCCACATGACCACGGAGATGTCTTCGGACAGCGCTGGCTCTTCGGCTTTGAAACTGAGATAAGCACCGCCCCCTAGGGTCAGAAGCGACTAGCATGTATGTGCGAGGGAAAACTTTACTTTTTTATTCATAAAGAATTGAAATATTTCTCAGTTTTTCTTCTCTCACCATTTTTCATGATAGGAAGATGTTTATCTTTTTAGTAACCCAGACGTCAATAGCCAAATATGTGCTGGGAATTGTAAGAGCTATAATTTAGTATAGTTTGAGAAGCCCAATTTAGGACAAGCTCTTTGCATCTACCCCAAAGTTAAAGATAGAACTGAATGCAGTTAAAATAATCACAACATCAACAACTGTTTCGGGTAATTTTGGAGGAAATCCAAGCGATTCTTTTTAAGGCAAGGTGGATGACAGACTCTGAGGCTGCCTGGGAAGAGGGCAGAGGACAATGGAAAGCAATCTATTTATCTTAATAGCTGAAACTAAGAACAACACTGTCTAATGGGGAAATTTGGAATTGATAGCTTATTAGGAGAAGTGATTGCTCTTTTTCAGGTACTTTGTCATTTAATTATAAATTGTGACTGGGCTATGATCGTTTGAGACTTAATCTTCTGAAATAATGGGGTACACCTAATTATTTCTTAAAAATATTGCCTTGCCTTATAAGCAACAAATTTATTCTTCACCTTTAACAATTCTCTGTCATGGTGGAACGCAGAATTCTCTACTATACAACCGTGTTTGCATTGACAAATGGGATATGGACTGACAGGTAGTCCTCAACTTATGACCATAATTGGGATCGCAATTTAGTGCTCTAAAATGTTTCAGAAAGCACTGAAAAAAAATGCCAGTGTCAGCCAGCAGAACAAGGGTCTTGTAGACACTACTCTATGGAGATTTTTCAAAGCTCTGGGAAGCCCTTTAACCAGTGAACTGAAGGCACATGAGTTTGCAGAGTGGCCCTTGCAGAACCTGGACCTATGAGGCTGAAGAGCAATGGCGTTTTTCAGCAAGGAAGACAGCATCTCTATTTTGAATTTTTACAAAGTGCAGTGATTGGTTGAAATCTTACATTACGGTATCCAAATTGGTAAATGCTTGGGCTCTGAAAAGAGTATGATTTACTCGGAAGAACATTTGAAACAAGTTAAAGTAATGACTTGCTATCTACCATTATATTTCAATAGCTCATTTAGCTTCAAAGGACAGGGATATATATACATTTTGAGGGTGCCAAGAAACAAATAACTTGTATTTAATTAAAAATAAATCAAATTCTTGAGGCATACATTGTATACGTCTCTCTATTGTATTCACAATTATAATTTCAATTCTGGAGATCTCCTTAGTAATTATGGGTGGGTGTGACATATGATCCTGGGAGCTCAGATTATGTGCTACTGTCCTAAGACTTCTACTGTTGCAGATTTAATGCCTTGCTTCTGCTCTTTGGGTTTTGTTAAGTCTTTTCCTTTTGCAAACGTAGGCTTTCTTTGTTATTTTTTACACCCTTCTCTATTTTTCTCCAGAATGATCTAACATCTGCATTTATTATCTGAACCTCTCCATAGTTTAATCAACTAAAATCAGAAAATGGCAGATCATACTACCAGGAATTTGTATGCAAACACTTCAGCTGACTTTAGGCAGCTTGGAAAATGCAATTTGCAAAGGTCAGTTTTCATCTTTTTGTAATTTGGGCTTTGGATAGCAAAACCTCTCAGGGCTTGGTATTCTATCAATTTCCTGACAATTGATTTCCATAGGGTAGTTTCTTTCTCTTCCTAAATTAAATTTACATCTTTCTGCTTTCCAAATAAAATTGATTTATGTACCAACAGACAACAAAACACCCTTATGTTTTATCATTTGCACCACAATAATATGCCTGTTTAATTATATGTATCTCTAGCTTGACTGCTGAAAAAAGTCTAAAATTTGTATTGATTTTTTTTTTGGTATAAAACTAAAACGGCCACCTATCTTAGATGCAGTAATCCTGGACGGCTCACTACAGGCAATAACAACAAAACAAACATTTCTCACAAAAACCTAACAAGAAACACATCAGGTGTCCTGTCATGGTGCCACAGTATCCTATTAACTCCACATTTGCTGGGCTCATTTATTTCCTAGCCTGGTGGATGGGCGAAGAGATCTTGACTTTTAAATCCTGGCTGCTTAGAAAAGGTCTTCAGTTTAAGAAGAATTTGCTTTACAGAGTAAAAATTTGCCGAATTACGTACAGAATTTAGAACACCTCATGTATCTAAACACCAAAGAGAACAATTCATTAACCCACCCACTTCTGCCAAGTCCAGAAGAATTCCTGACTGATATTTGAATTCAGGTCTTTTTGACTTGTACCTATATTTATATCTAAATCAGGGGTCTCCAACCTTGGCAACTTTAAGACTTGTGGACTTCAACTCCCAGAATTCCTCAGCCAGCAAAGCTGGGAGTCCCCTGATCTAAAGCATTAAATGCTACACAACAGACAGCAAGTTTTATATTATAACTAGTCAACCCACAATCTGTTGGGTCATTGTTTCAGAGGTATTTCCTTACCTAAATAGAGAAACAAGAATGACCACGGACAGGCAAAAAAATCATGGAGAGTGGGAATGACTTACACCTTCCTTCTGGCTTGTGGGAACCTGGCAGGAAGCCTTGGAAATGATGATCACATGACGGCCCTGACACGGTAGAGCAGCAGCACTGAACTTTGCCAAAACTTTACCAAATTATAATTCCAAGGCAATTATGGTTCCCAGATTCTGGATGCATGCTGTGAGGTACATCTGAGGTATTTTGATTCAAAAACTGTTGCCCTGTGCTGCACCATTTCACTCAATTGAAAGTTACATACAATCAGACAAGACAGATTTGGTAGATTAGATATTGTTATAATACTGCAGTAGAAGTGTATGAAGTGCTGACAGATAAGGTAAAAAAAAAACCTTCCTAAATCCAAGTCCAAAATATATATCCACAGAGGAAGATCTCTGTTGGTCCTCTACTTGAAACCCTGCTTTGGGATAGCCTCCTTCCTCTGGGAAAGACAGAGAAAGTAGTTTCCTCTGAGAATGGGCAATTCTTTATGCCCTTGAAAAGGAAAATCTGTCTTGGATGAAGTGTTCCTACAATTCTAATTCACAACTGCGATATAGTTAAAACCAGAAGTTAAGAAACAAGCTGTACAAATGTTTTTTTTCAGGCTGATAAGCAAGTAAAAGTTATCTTGGAGCCTTGGGTATCCTTGTCTACTCTTTAAAATCTTTCTTTGGGAATTGTAAAATGATAGAGCGGTTTAACTGTCCACCGGTATTCAAATTACCTTTATGAGGATAACGTTGAAATGTATATATAACAAGCTAACTTCAATTTCTTTTATTTACAGGGTTGGATTATTTATTCCCACCCCATAAATAACCCTGCCATTTTCAGAGCATACTAATTAAAACATCCAAAGAGCAATTGCAGGCATTTAACATCATTTTCATTAAGCTGTTTCCATGGTGCTGCATTTATTACTCTTATTCTTAAGTGAAGTAATCTTGGCGAAAAAGAAATCTATTAGCTCTGGAATGAGTAACTGCAAACTGTGACACTTGACTAGACAACACTGAGAAGAAATTCAATAAATTGCTGCTTTGGGAATTTGTTCTAATGGACTGCAAAAGCTGGCAGGCTAGTGCACTAATACAATGTGTGTGTGTGTGTGTAGAGAGAGAGAACTATAATACTGGGTTACCTTCAGAAGCTAAAGGGAGATTTATTTATGTTTTCTGACTGTAGATGTCTGCATTATTTTTGATCTCGTTGAACCAAAATGCAAGCACCAGTTATGTGGTGGTATCCTGGTAAGTGTGTGATAACACTCCTAAATTTTGCAACTTTCAGGCAACTGGTCGCCTGAAACTTGATGAGTCCTCTTGTGGTCCACTATGCAACACTGCTAGGTCACACGTTGCTATGCCTACTAGCCATGTTGTACTTCAGCCCTCACTGTAATTCCCAATTCAGAGTAATAATGTGTGCAATTTTTTTTTACAAATATCACTAACTTGCTTTTCCATGAGGAAGTCATTGAGGGTGCTATTAAAACCCTAAAATCCATCCAAACTTTTATTCATGACTTTTTTCTGCAAAGTGTACCAATTAGAAGTATGATGTTTTTCAGGTTTAGCAATTTAAAGAGATTGAAATTCACATGCCTTAAAGTTACCAAGTTTAATAAACACTGGTAAATGATATTTCCCTTGTTTTGCCAATGAATTTATATTGAAAATTTGCCATTTCAAAACAGATTAATTGAAATAAGATATAGAACTCTATTCTTTAGCATACCTTTCTTAAAAAGCACATGATTTGGTTCTTTAAAAATGCTAGCATTTATCTAAGCAAAGGCAGTAAAATACATACATATTAAATGCACTAGGGGTGAAATCCAGCAGGTTTGGACTGGTTCTGGAGAACTGGTAATGGAAATTTTGAGCAGTTAGGAGAACCAGTAGCAGAAATTTTGAGTAGTTTGGAGAACTAGCAAATACCACCTCTGCCTGGCCCCAGAATGGGATGGGAATGGATACGTTGCAATATAATTCCCCCAGGAATGGGGAGGGAATGGGAATTTTGCAGTATCCTTCCCGTTGCCATGCCCAAAAGCTACACCATTCCCACCAAGCCACGCCCACAGAACCAGTAGTAAAAAAAATTGGATTTCACCACTGGTTCACACCAAGATGCTAAAGATGCCTAGGGTATATATTCAGGTTTATTTTTAAAAGCTAATGAAAAGAAGGGGGAAAAGATAGAAGAGGAAAATGGGGATTGTGGCAGATTGTAGAGTGTGGCTACTATGCAAAATGAAGAGACAGATGAATCTGAGTAAAATAGATTACCCAACAAAATCAAGTTGCTTTTAACCTCCTCAGTGCAATAGTGCAATACTATTAAGCATTACAACTGTGCAAATTATTTCCACATTCTGGGCACATGCAGATATAATCAGGATCAAATGGGCTGCCTACTTGAATCTGGGCAAGTGTGTCTGGAGCAGGGAAACAAGTTGTGAGAATTAGACCTGAATCTAAAAAATCTAAGTGAGCATACCTTTAGGAGATCACTTCCATATTTCCTAATTATGACCATCAATTCTGACCTGAAGCATATTTGTAGGCCAATAAGACGCTGCAACAGACTACAGTCAGTCTTTGCTTAGCTCCACAAGTGGAATCAGCAACTCAGTCATTAAGTGAGATGGTTGCTAAGTGAAACAGTTTTCAGACCTGTGTCTGACATTCACAGACCATCAAAGGTTGCAAATGTGATCTGACTAAATCCCAATGGTTAACTAAAGTAAGCATTGCAGGAAAGAGTTGCCTTGGCGGGAAGGACGACACAGAAGCTTAATAAATAAATGAAATAACAAAGCCTGAATTAACAGACTTTCCAAGAGGAAAATATCCCGCATCTGCTGTTTCCATAGTGAACACATTTGGTTTTCGAAGGGCTTTTAGGAAACTTTGTGCAGCAATTGTACAGAAGAGTTATCTGCAATTAAATTATCCCAAGACAAAGATAATGGTCTTTGCCAAAAGCCTACGTTGCATAATTGGTCCTTTGGCGGACACAAGACAGAACAGGTAAAAATGTTTTAGGTATCTTGAAGCAATATTCCACACTTCTGGGAACACGAAAGGCAAAAGGAGCACGTAGTGCTTGGAGCTCAGAGGCTATTCTGAAATTCTTTTGACACAAAAGGAGGTGCTAGAACCTGCTGCCATCAAAATACTTCTGGAAAAAATTCCTGCCGCAGCTGTCTTATGATGCACAACATGCCTCTTATCCAATTACTACTAGTGCAAGCTAACAGCAATTTTCCAGTTGGATGTCTTCCCAAATGCTGGAAATCAGACTTTAGGGGCAGAAACATGATTTGGGCTACTAACTGCCTACTGCTACTTGAGGCATAGTTACTTTCTTTCCCACAGGTTTGGTCTCGCAGGTATTCTCGATAACTTTCCATCTAGATGGAAGGCAAGGTGTGCCTCTAAAATTTTGCTCCCCGGTTCTCCCTGAATTCTGAGCAAGCCAAAGTACCTGAACACGCCTTAAGTACAAAGCACCAAGGTAGCAAATTGAGCTTTTCAAAAGAATTAACTCCACAAATGGGGGAAGCACAAGAGTTTGTTACACGCCTCTGAGGACAGCTTGCCAGCTATCGTTCTTTTCTTCTATTTCCCAAATGGAGAGCATTTCCCAAAATTAAATTTGATATGCTTCCATTGGCAGTCCTATAGGGAAAATTCTGAAATACTTCCTCTAAGGAATACATTTGACTTATCTGTATTAGGAATGACAGGAAATGGTGCTTGTGTTTTCTTCTATTGCACTGCACAATTTACACTTTCCAAGTCGATTAGAGCAATTTTATGTTCCCCTATTGCTATCAGAGGAGAAAAAAACGACTTCATTAAATAGAACCTGGCAAAATCCTCTGTGATAGCATGCAGAGTCTGGTACATGATAATATCTAGTTCACCTTTGTGAATTGGCCTTTTGACAGCTGCTCACATTGTAATTCTTATGTTTTACAGTATTTTTGAACTATAAATGAGTATGTGTGATATACAGCTTTGATTATGCAGGTTATAATTTAGTAAGTGATTTGTTGTTTTTATATTACTGCTTATTATTGTTACGCATTCTACCTGGCTGGCCTTTAGCTGTACTAAAGTAATAAAGTAAACCTGGAACTTGCTATTATGTACTGGGTTAATAGCAGTGAAGTCACATGGCTTATAAAGTGCAATAATTACCTGAAATGAAGATGTCTATGAATTTAAGAGAATGCTTACTTTCAAAAGAAAGAGAAACACACCCACCAAGAAAATATACTATATAAATAAAAATGTAAATGTTCGTTTGTTCAAAATCTTACATCTCTGAAAGCTCTTCACTGATTGCTTTTAAATTTTGACACAACGTTGCTTTCGAATACGTGCATGTTTTTATATACCAACTATTATATAGATGTCACACCTGTGACAGGTAAAAACAGAATTACAACAATGAATTTTTAGGGTTAGGGTTTTTAGAGTTTTAGGGTTATAGAAAGAAAGAAAGGAAAGCAGTCAGGCAGAGAGATAGACTAG
>JANHFP010000839.1:86886-97401 GCA_032468135.1 Calamaria suluensis | reverse complement strand
GGGGGGCCCTCCGAAGGCCGAGCGGGAGAGCGAAGTTCGCACTCCCTGTCGCGGCAGAGGCGGAAGCGGAAGTCCCTTCTTTAATACAATTTTTATAGTAAATCTACCTTTTATAGCTCTTAATACTTACTACACAAAATATTGCCTTCCCGAAATATAATTAATTTCTGAAATCTTGAAGAATTACTGTGTGCCCAAAGTCTACTACTTTTACTTCTGGAAGGTTTTGATCACCATTTATACCCAATTCTATATTAATTGGTGGAGTTTAAGGCCACTATTTTAATGGACTTCAGCATCTCTAAATGTTGATGAAATGCAACCTTAACTTACCTGACCTTGTTAGCATTTTAAAATTTTGGTAAAAAGTGCCAAGAAGAAATCTTTAATCTCAAAATGCTAAGCAGTTTAATAGAGAATGCATATGACTTGACCAGCTTTTTAAAAATGTTCCAAGTTGATATAAGCCTTTATTTAATTGGCTCTGAAATTTGGAAACTTAACTGAAATCAGCTTTGAGTTGCTAGATTAGAGATTCAAGTTCGCACAAAAGAGTGTACACATGCTTAGGATAAATGGGGCATTGGTTGTGTGTCTGGCACACTGGCAAAAATGTGCCAAAAGTAATGGTACTTTCCTTATGCACATGGCTTGGATTGTTACTAGGGCTTAGTAATTTAAGTCTTATACCTTCTGTTAGTACAAGGAATTATTTGAAACTCTTATCTGATTATGATTATCTCCTTTTCTCTTTAGGTTCTATAACATACCATTTTTCACACCTTTTGATTAACACTGATTGCATTGAAACATAATGGGTATATGTGCAGAAAATTATAACTACCATAGCATTTCAAATATATTCTGCCAAAGAATAACCTTCACTATATTAATTTGAAAGCAACAGTGGCCACATGGAAATCTATGTGGAAATTTACTTTTAAGGAGGCAGCTGCTAGCATCTTCTATTAGAAGTTAAACTCATTCTCTATGATTGGTATTATTCAATTTCTTTTCTTTTTTTAAAAAAGCCAAGCTTCTTAGTAGTCGCTGCAGCATGGGTGTCAAAGTTGATTGCGTCACGGGACAGATCATGACATATTGTGACTTTTTTCCCTTGGTGCAGCTGGAGCGGGTGTGGCCTGTGTGTGATGTATCCAGCCTGTGCGCCGCCAGTTTGACAGGATGGAGGAAAGAAAAGAAAGAGCAAGTGCCAGAAACATTCTAGTAGACATTTATATTTGAAGACAACCTCAGTACAAAAATTGTACACACTGCAGTTATGTATAGAAAAATAAGTTGTGAACCCTCCAAAACGAGCATGAAATTATGATCGTTTATCCAAATGGAGAGATAAAAATGCCATGAAGGAAATATAACACATTAGCAAAACAGCAGCTGACCAATTGTCAAACTAGTGCTTCTGCCTATCTCACATAATTTCCAGAAATATTTAGTAAACTCAGTTGCAGAGTTCAAGGCTCAGTTCAGATACCTTACAGTAGGTCATGGGTTGCTCATGTATATTTTGAATCCTAAAGACTAAAGGAACAAACCATACCACTCATGTGCTCTCCTTATGCATTTGTTCATCACTGCAATGTTATGCCTTCCAGATTCAGCTCTGAAAATGTTTGAAATAAAGGCAGAATTAAGTGATATATAATATACACATCCTCTTTGTATTGTAAGCTTCAACAGATTTAAAATGGTTCACTAACCATACAAGATTTAGGCCAAAAACCGAGTCAGTGGAATTCAGAATAAAAATGATTAAAATATCATTTAGATGCATTTATCTGAATCTATAGCGCAGTTGCAAATGGAATAAGTGCACAGTACTGAATTGGTCCTTATCAACCTGTGATCAAAGACTTAAAAGTACCTTCATTATTTTAAAGATATCCTAGAGTTTGCTCCACTCAAATACTATTATGTAGTCCTTTGGTGATGGATTGTGATTGTCCTTATCTGGAAAGTGTTTTCAATTTCCCAATGTAGCCTATAGTCTGCCAATTTCCTGATGGCCACTAATCTGTAGATGGAACAGGTCAGATCCTGATAGCAGCTGCCATTACTGTATAAGGTAAATACCACCTCAAACTATCTCCTGATTACACAATGTAGTTTTCCACCACTTTCTTCTGGACTGATTCTTTGACTTCCCAATTCCCAGCCCGCAAGATTTGCTTGTAGTCTCTCATCCAAGAAAACTTAGTTCTATTTAGACTGTTTTAACAACAACACGTAATCAGAGTCGTGCAAATTAAAGAAGATGTGCGAAAGGCAGGAAGTTTTCTTCCATTAAATAATATCAATTTCAGGTTATCTAATAATAAATGAACTCAGCACTACTTGACTACAACTCACTCAGTGTGGCTCACAGTATAAAAAGGAAAATTCAAATACAATATTGTATTTATTGTAGAATAAATATAATAATGCAATTCAAGTACAATAAGTAAGTTGGAAAATCTGGACGATAAGTTCCAAAATATACGCAACATGTTAAAATATACTTGGGGTACCATTCACCCTACTCCAATGGATAGGGGATAGGGGAGGATGGTGCCCTTTCCAACCTACCTTTTTTGGTTGGGAGATCTGGTTATTTTCCAAGGCCTTCCAGAACATCATGAGAGCTGGAGCCATTTGGACTGCAGGAGGAAACCTCATTCCAGAAGGCTGGTACCACAAAAGAAAAGGTGTCCAGAACCTTGAATAACATTTGGAAGAATATTGGCTCAGTGGAGCTCATGAAACAGGGCTCTCATATGGGATGCCAAGGAAGCCCACCTTTGCTTATGCCACTGTCCTTTAGACCAGTTGAAGCTTCCAACTGGTCATTAAGGGCAGATCCATGAACAGCACATTGCAGTTGTTGGTGACAAGGCATGAGTGACAATCTAGAGGTCCACCTGATCCAGGAAGGGGCACAATTGATGCACCAAATGGAACTGCACAAAGACCTTTTTGGCCACAGCTGCTACCTACTCTTTGAACAGGAATCCAAGATGACCCCCAGATTTATCCATCCCAAACAGGAAAGTGCAATTCTACAGCCAGGTGTTCCTGGCAAGAGATTCATACCAAGCCAATAAGGAGAATATTTGTATCCCAGGATTAAAATGAGGGATCCATTGTGCTCTTTGTGCTTGGTTGCTTTCTTGCCTGGTTTCACTACCCAAACTAGGTAACGTTCTGATGACTAGCAGTGATGATATAATGAAACGATTGCAAGAAAACAACCAAGCTAAAAGGACTCCTAATTCATATGAAGAAAGCAATAAAGAAAAATTTGGAAGTCCTTCCAATAAAATAAAGTTATGAACATTAGTTCAGAAAGCTTTTAGAAAGTATCAGTAATACTGCTGGAGAATATATCTGGTAGATTGTTCAACGTTTCAGATTGAAAGGTGAAAAACTGTTTTGGAGGATATGGAGGTGTGCGCACATCACTCTGTCTACAAAGCCCTCAATTGAATGTGTCCTTTCCTGGTATCATACAGCACCAGACTTTTAAAGGAATTATAAAAAGGTATTATGGGGTGCATCCCTTTTGCACAGTTTTACTTTTCAATCTACATTACTGCTCAAATGACTAGCAATAGCATCTGACAATGGCTATGTAAGCTAAATGTACCACCATATGGGGAGGCAAAATAGTATGCTTCAAGCTCTCTGCAGGTTATCCAACCAAACATTGTTCAAAATAAAATCCTACTTTGGCTGAATCACCTTAGTCTGAATCACCAATCCCTCTCTTAGAGGGTTTATTGTCTGACTTATAGGTTCTTGTGGGAGGAAAGCATATATTATTTCATAGATTGAAGCACCCTGTAATTAAAAGTGTGTACGTTTCAGTAACCAAAATTCAAAAGTTTTTTTTTCAAATGCTAAATCAACAACACAAGAATTTTAGACCTTGAAGTCTTGCGTATAATGTACTGCCATCACTGTCTCTTCATTCCCAGTGATTAATGCTGTGGCTTCCCAGTACTCTCTGATAATATTTTCTAATACTTGCTAATTTTGCATGAAAGCAATATGGTCAAGGATATTTAAGATTGAAATTGAAAGAACTAAGAGAAAGGGATACAGAACAAAACAGCTGGTGTGAATGATGGTGAATACACGTCCCAGGATAGCACTGCAGGATCCAAACTGGGTCGGTCACTGTCTTCTTGGATTTGGGTTGGAGCCCATCATCAGGGAACTTCTCTCTAGCTAGAAGATGGGCTCCTGCATGAGTCCAAAAGCTCAGAAAGCTCAGAAGATAAAACCTCTGGTCCCAGTGACCAACCCAGATTGGATCCTGCAAAACAGCTGGTAGATGACACTGGGACAGATAGCCCTGCTAAGGACTACAGAGCAAACTAAAAAATCTCTAGGTCAAGCTCCATTCTACACCCCCTCCCCCAAGATTCTGGTTATGAGCAAAGCTGGCTGAGGAATTCTGGGAGTTGGAGTCCACAAGTCTTAAAGGGACCAAGGTTGGAGACCCCCTACTCTAGAGTACCAATCTCATATACCAAACTTCTGCAAAAAAAATTGGGAATCAGGAAATACAGTAAACCACAAGACAAGCCTCCTCTTTTCTATCCAAGCAACAAACCATTAAGAAAAAGGACCAATCACCCATTCCCCACAATTCTAATAGTTTGTCTGCGGCCAACACTAGTTCAATATTCTCATCAACATCATCACCATTTCTGTTGTTTTTGGTACCTACAAATGAGTGCTAAAACCTATTAGAACCAATGGTTACAACTGTCCATCTCTGTGCTACATTAAAACTATCAATATCATGAAAGAAACCCAAACCAGTGGTATTATAATAAGCAGAACAATTTTAATATAATCCAGTTTAAAATTTCTTTCCATAATTTCCTTGGCTTTTAGAATAAAGGGGAAGGAGCAAATAAAAAGTATAGAAAAACAACCTCCTCTTAAATTCTCAGAAAAGAATAAAATCTTGTATAGGTAGACCAACCTATCCATCATTTGTTTTAGCCATGGGCACCAAGGAAGTTAATTCTTCCATCTTGGCAAAGAATGTGGTAGGTAGTTTTTTAAGTCCCCCGCCCAATCTTTTGTTGTCATCCATTAAGTGGGCTAGTTCATAGAAACCTAACCATCTTTCTTTAAAATCCTCCACCCTAAAACAAACAAACAAAACCCTCTATCAACTGATGCATTCAACAGATCAAAGAATTACTTGTCGAAAGGGTCTGCAACTTCTTAAACATACAAAAACTTCAAGCAACTGAATTTCATATGCCAAAGCTTGATCCTTGGAAGGCAATCATTGTGGTATGAATCAACCTTATCTGCAGAGAAATTTCTTACACTCCTTTCTTTATTCTATAAGCAACGCCATCCACCATCTCAAAATCAGTGTCACAGAAGAGGGCAAGCATGAATATCTCAGCCTTTTGTGTAGCGGAAACTGAATACATATCTGGCCACTTATAGTTATACATAAAACTCAGATAATCTACTTAAGGTCATATTATTTTTCTCTGGTGCTGTCAAAAATATTTTTATAATACAAAGCCTCTCTTCCCAGAGGTGACTAAAAGACATTGCCAGTGAAGTTTGGGTCAAGTTAAATATATCCTCTATTGTAGCCCCCCTTTTCTCCTATGCTTATTTTTGTGGGAAAGAATTGCAGAGAGCTTGTATTTAAATATCTTCTAGATCCTTGTACTACTAATAGTGGGGCAGCATGGAACACACAGTTTCTGGTATCTGGATCTAGGCTTAAACATAATATTTTTGCCTCTACAGTAAACACTTACAGATAAATTTTGGAAAAGGGAGACTCAGACCAAAGTGTTCTACTGCATAAGTAACCTTATATACTCTGGGAGAGATTTTAGTGAATTTTTAAAACTATTCCCAGAGTTATCTGGGAAAGGTTAAGAAAATGATGGAGCACCCATCAATGCTCATCAACAAAGAAAAGGTCAGTTTATTAGTTTAAAAACCCGCACATCTCTAAAGTAGCAAACATCAACTAGAAAGTTACCATTTGCCTGTCAGTATTCCTAATACTGCCTTTTTAAAGAGCTACAATCAGGACAACTGAAATAATGTACATTCAATGCATTCTTATAATTAGGGATGTGGGAAACATTAAACCTGCTTAATATTTTGTTTTACAAAAACTGTTTCCCATTTAATTCTTAAAACTTTATGAAAAGTTTGCTTCTTTAAAAGCTGCCTTGTTTGACAATCCAAAAACATGCATTTATTAGACAAATTTCCAAGAAACAGCTTTTTGTGCCAGTTTTGTGCCTCCAATGTCATTTGACTTTTTTTAAAAAAATTAAAACATTTGCCTGTAAGAACAACATTTAGGTCTACAACAAACATAAAAAAAAACCCCAACCCATCTTTCATTTTATTTTCTGTGCAAATCAAAACATCAATGTTTTTGTTTGGGCATATATAACCTGAAGCCAATTGTTTCATGCAATGGAATGTTGTTATTTTTTTGCCACCTTCACTTCTCTGTCAATTCCCTAAATACATGGATTGACATTTTTTGTCTTCTTAATATGAAAATGAAGGCTTAGTCTTCTTTCCCAGTGACCCTTCCTGGTCTGAGGAACCCAGCATCTGGCATCTAAACTTGTTCAGTCATCTCAACTATGGCCTTTTATTTTTGGGAGCAGGGGCTAATCAGAACTGTTTGCTATTGTCTTCTTCCATGGTTAGATATGAAATTCCTTCTCCTAGGTTGGTTGGCTGGCTACTCATGCTTGCGTTTACAACAACCCTTAATTAAACTTAGTTTTCCTCTCCACTTTTGAGTTTATTAGCAAAGTGATCCCACCAGCATGGGGTCACTGAAGATTGTGAGTTCTATTTCTGCCTTAGGCATGAAAACCAGCTGGGTGACTTTGGGCCAATCACTCTCTCTCTCTCAGCCAATACCAGGCTCAGGAGACAAGCTGGTCAGTCAGTTCCTGTCACAACCAATGAATCAATCTCAGTTGAGCTGGAGGGGGAAAAAAGGAGGTCCCTGCACTTGTAGAAAAATGTTAGGAAGAAAAAAGTGTATACTATTTTTAATAAAGACTTGGTTTCAGACCTAATAACGTAATCTGAAACCGTAGAGACAAGTTTTGAAGAAAATGAGTTATACAGCCTAAAATTGAGGCTGATTTTAACTTCTCATTATTTTTTACACAGTCTTTACAAGGAAATAAATTGAAGCATCAATGGGGCACTGAGGATAAGTGAACAGGGATACTCAATTCCTTCTTGTTGGCCACCATTCTTCACCTTCTGCTAAATAGGGTTTTCCTCTTCTGAAGAAAACACATATTAGCAATGACTGCTTCCCCAGTTTATATCCTTACTGCCTAGAAATGGACAAAGCTTGTATTAGTAATGAGAGTGTCACACTCTTATTCATAAATTACTTTCACATGCAAAACCTTCCACGTTCATGTTAAGAAAGCACACAGCAAGTGATTACTTCATAATACCTTGCAACATGTTGGCCTGCAGGCATAGGACACAATTATATTTCTTGACCCTGTATGCTCCTATGTGGATGAAAGAATGCCGAGGTAGCATCTCAAGGAAGCTATTCTGGGGTATTATAAAAACAAGCAATAAATCCACATCAACAAAGACAAGGTTTTCTGTGTGTATTCAACCCAACTGAATGTCAAAAGCCTGGTATTTTCTGGAGAAGACTGGTTAAGACCAGCCATCCCCAATCAGACCTTCCTTCACCTATGCTAGAACCACATCCCATAGCATTGCCTACTCAGGTTTTAAGGTGAGACACAGATTCATCAAGACAAAGTTAAGTTGTCTTGCACAGATCAACCATTTATTGCAATATTATATTGTAGGACCTTATTGTCCAACTTTCACAGCCATACATTGCAACTAGAAAAAACATAGCCTTGACTATACACACTTTTGTTGGCAGGGTGATGTCTCTGCTTTATATGATCCCTTTATTTCTTGATCAGCAAAAAATACAAATTTAATGCAACAATGTTGTTGTATATAGTACTGCCTGAATAGTCCCTAGAGAAGGGCTGAAAGGCAAAAGCAGTGTGCTCCCTACCATATTTGGGTAGACCAGGTGCCTTCACACAGAGACACTCAAACACAAACACACATATAGGTTAGAGATCTGTTTGTGTAATAGTGGACAACCATTTAGATATGAGCCAGCAGTGTGCAGCAGCTGCCAAAAAAAGCCAACATAGTCCTAGGCTGCATAAACAGAGGGATAGAATCAAGATCATGTGAAGTGTTAATCCCACTGTATAATGCCTTGGTACAGCCACACTTGGAATACTGCATTAAGTTTTGGTCGCCACAATGTAGAAAAGGTGTGGAAACTGGAGAGAGTGCAGAGAAGAGCAACAAAGATGATTAGGGGACTGGAGACTAAAACATATGAAGAACGGTTGCAAAAACTGGATATGTCTAGTCTTATGAAAAGAAGGGCTGGGATGACATGATAGCAGTGTTCTGATATCTCAGGGGCTGCTACAAAGAAGAGGGAGACAAACTATTCTCCAAAGCATCTGAGGGCAGAACAAGAAGCAATGGGTGGAAACTAATCAAGGAGAGAAGCAACTTAGAACTATGGAGAAATTTCATGTTAGAACAATTAATCAGTGGAACAACTTTCCTCCAGAAGTTGTGAATGCTCTAACACTGGAAGTTTGTCTGAAGTGGTGTAGGGTTTCCTGCCTGGGCAGGGGGTTGGACTAGAAGACCTCTAAGGTCCTTTCCAACTCTGTTATAATATTCTATTCTAATAGTGTGCTTTTTCCTCTCCCTCCATGTATGTATGTATGTGTGTATGTATGTATGTTTGTATGTATGCAATTGTTTTCAGAAAACCATAAAAGTTGGAAGGAACCTTGAAGATCTTCTGCCCAAAGCAGGAATCCACAGACCATCCCAGAGAAATTTTTGTTTGAACATCTCCAATGACAGAACCACCATTACTGCAGGAAACTTGTTGTTCAGTTGCTTAATTGCGTTCAGTCAGGATATTCCTCTTTAGTCCTGGTTCAAACTTACACCCATTGCTTTTTGTCTTACCTTTGAGCATTAAAGGTAGTCCTCAATTTACAACAGTTCATTTACTGACCACTCAAAGTTACAAATGCACTGAAAAAGGTGACTTATGACCATTCTTCACACTTACATCCGTTGCAGCATCCCTGTGGCCACGTGAAAAAAATGCAGACGCTTGGCAACTGACTCATAGTTATGACAGTTGCAGTGTCCCAGGGTCATGTGATCCTACAAGCAGAGTCAATGGGGAAGGCAGATTCACTTAACAACCATGACACTCATTTAACAAGTGCAATGATTCACATAACAACTGAGACAAGAAAGGTCAGAAAATGGAACAAATGTTTCACTTAGCAACAGAAAAATTAGGTTCAATAGTGGTCATAAGCTGAAAGCTACCTGTGCAACGATTAAATTATACTTTTCCTTATGGCAGCCCTTCAAATATTTAAAGATAGCTATCATGCATTTCCTTAGACTTCTCTTCTTTAGACTAAACATGCCTCGTTCTTTTAATCATTTTTCATAGAACTTGCAGTAATAATTTTTTGCCCAGTGAAGAGGACTAAGGATCTTGAAAGCTTGCACATTTTTGTGAACTCTTTAAATTAGGTTATTATGTTAATGTGTATTTTGAAATTTGCCTTCTGACTGGCATAGCCTGTTTGGTGAAGTCGTTAAGGTGCTGGCCTAGAAGCCAGGAGAATGTGAATTCTAGTCCCTGCCCTAGGCATGAAAGCTTGCTGGGTGACTTTGGGCCAGTCATTCCCTCTCAGCCCAAACCATCACATGGAATTGGGAAAGTAGGAGGAGAAAGAGATATTGTGTATGATTGAGCCTTGTATTAAATTGATAATGGTGGGATAAAATTATAATAAATAAAACAAAATATTTTCTGAAAATGCAAAGGAAACAGACACTTGTAAACAATTTAGAAATCTCTATAGTGATGTTAAATCACTATAGTGATGTTAAATCCTTCAATCCTTTTGCATCTTCTCCAACACCAAAGTTCAAAAGTGATTTGGAGATAAAGAAGGAAAGAATTAAACATGTTACAACAAAGCTTCCCATGCTTAGACACTACACTACCTTTGCCATTTATCCCTGTCCCTGTCCTGTCACTAACATTTCAATATTATCTGTCTCCAAGAATCAGGGCTGGGAGCTATTTTCTATAATGTTGACAAAATAAAAGTATAGCCATGAAGCCAAAATTATTTACAGTGACCTAAAGCAAACTGAAGGGACATGGTAGCTTAGGGGGTAAGACAGCTGAGTTTGTTAATCGGAAGGTCGGCAGTTCAGCGGTTCGAATCTCTAGTGCCATGCAATGGGGTGAGCTCCCATTACATGTCCCAGTTTCTGTCATCCTAGCAGTTTTGAAAGCACATAAAAAATGCAAGTAGAAAAAATAGGGACCACCTTTGGTGGGAAGGTAACAGCATT